>JASVEL010000758.1:0-256864 GCA_032618575.1 Nicotiana noctiflora | reverse complement strand
GTTCGATATTCCAGGAAGGTCTACAAAAAAAACCCATTCACCTTGTGCGGAGATTGGTGGAGCAGTATAGGGAAAGGAAGAAGAACTTGCATATGGTATTCATCGACCTGGAGAAGGCTTATGATAAAGTCTCGAGATAGGTCCTATGAAGATATATGGAGGCTAGAGGTGTCCCAGTGGCATATATTAGGGTGATTAAAGACATGTACGGGGGAGCAAAGACTCAGGTGAGGACTGCGGGAGGAGACTCGGATAATTTTTCAGTAGAGATAGGGTTGCATCAGGGATCGACTCTTAGCCCGTTTTTGTTTGCCTTAGCGTTAGAGGTGCTGACGCGACCCATACAAGAGGAGGTGCTATGGTATATGCTATTTGCTGACGATATAGTCCTAATTGATGAAACACGTGAGGGAGTTAACACTAGGTTGGATGTTTGGAGAGAGACGTTGGAGTTTAAGGATTTTAAGTTGAGTAGGTCAAAAACTGAGTACTTGGAGTGTAAATTCAGTGATGGGATGCACGAAGAAGGAGTGGAAGTGAAGATGGTAGTTTCAAGTATCTTGGGTCTATTATTCAAGGCAACAAAGTGATTGACGGGGATGTTACCTATCGTATTGGAGTGGGTGGATGAGGTTGAGGCTTACCTCGGGGGTTTTGTGTGATAAGAGTGTGCCTCCTGGACTTAAGGGCAAGTTCTACAGAGTGGTGGTTAGACCGACTAGGTTGTATGGGCCTGAGTGTTGGACCATCAAGAAGTCCCATGTCCAGAAGATGAAATTAGCTGAGATGAGGATGTTGGATATATGGTCATACCAGGAAGGACATGATCAAGAATGAGGTTATTAGGGACAAGGTAGGGGTGACATATATGGAGGATAAGTTACGGGAGTCGAGGCTGAGATGGTTCGGGCATGTGAAGAAGAGAGACATAGATGATCCGGTCAGTAGGTGTGAGAGGTTGTCTATTGCAGGTCTGAGGAAAGGTATAGGCGGGCCTAAGAAGTATTGGGGAGAGGTAGTTAGGTAGGACATGTCATTGCTCCAGCTTACCGAGGATATGACCCATAATAGAAAGACGTGGAAGTCAAGGATTAGGGTTGAAGGTTGATAGTTAGTAGTGTCTTCCTCCTAAGCTTACTAGTAGTACTAGGATTATTTTTGTGTTACATTATTCATGATTCTTTACTATTACATATTGTGTTATTCGCGCACGTTACATTAATGTATTATTGTTACTATTGTTTGCTACTTGTTGCCTTATCTTCACAGTGCCTTGAGTCGAGGGTCTATCGAAAATAATTTTTTTATCTTTATAAGGTAGGGGTAAGGCCTGCATATACACTACCCTCCCCAGACTCCATTTATGAGATTATGCTGGGTTCGTTGTTGTTGTTGTTGTTGTTTTATACTCCATATAACTATATGTGATGACCCTATAGGTCATTTATAGCTTTACCCTTTGTTTTTGTGTTTTGAGATGTGAAATAGCTCCGTGTAGCCTTCCTTGATTTGCGTGTGCAGTGTGTGTCTTTATTCTAGAAGGTTTATATGAGGAAATTGATAAAAATATGAAATTGTGCCTTGAAACTCATTTGAGCTGACTTCAGTCAATATTTTCATTAAACAAACCCAGATCAGTATTTTAACGGTCTCGGTGGATCTGTATCGTAATTTAGGACTTGAGTATAGCCCAAAATCAAATTTTAAAGTCTCTAACTTGATTTATCATAATTTGTTGAAAACTAGAAGTTTAAAGGTTTTAAGAGTTTGATCATAGTTTGACTTTGTTGCTACCAGGTTTGTATTTCGGTCATGGAACTTGGTATAAGTCCATTACAGTATTTATGAATTATTTCTAAAATTTTATGCAAAACGGAGTTGATTTGACGTGATTCAGACGTCCAGTTGAAAAATTGCGTGTTCTTAAGCTTCATTAAAAAAATTATTTGTTTTGGTATCTGATTCATAGTTCTGGGTGTTATTTTGTTATTTTGATCAAGTGGTAGAGTTTGTATGATATTTTAGGACTTGTGTGCATGTTTAATTTGGAGCCGCGAGGGCTCGGGTGAGTTACGGATAGGCTATGGATGATTTCGAACTTAGAAATTTCTGGTTTTTGGCTTTTGCTGGTTACTAATGTGTTCTTCTTCATGATCGCAAATATACTCCCGCAATAGCAAAGACTAATATGGTTTGGGGAGGCTTTTCTTCATCGCGAACACGATGGCTGGTACGCGAACACGAAGCTTTGGGGGGTTACCCTTCATGAACGCGGATAGCCTCACGTGAAAGCGTAGTGTTAAGGGAACTAGGAAGGGGGAGTTGTGGTTTTCTCTACGCGAACATGAAGGCCTGAGGGAGAAGCCTTCACGAATGCGGCATGCCTTTCGCAAATGCGGAGAAGGCTTGATGCCCTGACCTTAAAACATTTCAAAGTCGGGATTTCACTCAGTTTTCACCATCGTTTCATTAGAGCTCGGCCTAGAAGCGATTTGGAGGAGAAATTTCATCAGCTTATTTCTCGATTTCCATCATCGCCTGTTAATTTCTAGCCAAATCTTTGTTCTTTCATGGTAGAAAATTAAGGATTGGGAAAGAGTTGGGGGATTTTGCGAATTTCAGATTTAAACCTCGAATTGAGGTCGGATTTCGAAACTATTATATAATCAGTCTCAGGGTGAATGAGTGTTCGGTTCTGGTCTCAATTTTGGTTTTGACCAAGGGGCCCCGGGGTTGACTTTTGTTGACTTTTTCAATAATGATCTAAATTGAACTTCTTTCATTCGTGGGCAGTTACTAAGGCTTATTTTGAATCGTTTGGTTAGTAAATTGCTAGATATGGTTGTTGTAGAGGCTTGTTCGAAAGGCAAGGCCATGGTTGAACTTTGCGTAGATTGCAGGTAAATATTGGGTCTAACCTTGATTTGAGAGAATTAAAAAACCTGAGCTATTTGCTGGGTGAATTACATATGTAACGGCGTGTATGCGAGGTGACGAGTGTATATACGCCTTCAAATTACTTATTTCCATGCTTTCCCGTATTTCGTTAATTACTTGTTTTCATTACTTAACTGTTACATTACTTGTTTTTCCTATTGTCTTGTCTTCATGCCTTAATTGTTACAGGCTTATTTCACTTCCATGTCATAATTGCTACTTTCCATTTCGCATTTCTTGTATTAAAATGACTATCACCTCCCTGATTTCATACTTATTTTACTACTCGTCTCGATTTGTTTCCCTCATGTATCTAAATTGTCTAATACCTTGTTGCCTTCTAGTTTCGTATAATTGTTGCCTTCGTTGAAGTAGTTTCACTTGTACGTATTGTCAAAAGTAGATACCATTGAGTTGGTAAAGTTGAGACGTCCGATTAGTTCGAGCCTCTTGATTGTCATGTTATTCTCCATTTCTGGTACGCACCGCAACAGATTGTTTAAAGTTTATATTGTGGGATCGGGTTGCATGCTACAACATGTTGATAAAAGTTATATTTGTTGTGATTGTTGTATTGGCCTTGGTTGTTGAGATGAGTTATATGAGTAGTTATTCGGGACTCTTTACTGGTTGATTTGAGTTTCGTTGGTACGAGTTACCTGCTTTACTTCTATTCCTGTCTTTCTATTATTATTATTATTGTTATTGCGTACACGTTAATGTAAGTGACCCGCCTTATCCTTGTCACTACTTCGTTGAGGTTGGGTTCGGTACTTACAGAGTATTTAGGATCGGTTGTACTCATACTACACTCTGCAGTTCTTGCACGGATAACGGAGTTGGTCCCAGCAGTGTACCGTAGACTTCCTCGGATCCAGCTACCCAGAGGAGACTTGAGATATAGCTGCACGGCATCTGCGGCTCTGAAGTCCCCTCCTACTTCTTTTAGCTATTCATTTGATTCAGACCATTATTTATAGTATCATAAACGCTCATGTTCGCAGTGGCGGATTTAGGGGGGCGCAAGGGTGTTCACCCGAACACCCTTCGCCGAAAAATTACACTGTATATATAAGGTAAAATCTATTTTTTACCTCTATATATTAAGTTTTGAACACCCTTAGCACTATGCAAAAGTGTGTTTAGTGGTCAAGAGTGTTCAAAATTTACATAAAGGTCATGAGTTCAATTCCCACTTGCTACAAATTTTTTTTGAACACCCTTCATGAAGGTTCTGGCTCCGCCACTGCATGTTCGTGATACCATATCCGAAGTTGTATTTACATTTCATCACTTATTAGCTTATTTATCTTGTTTTGGACTATTCAATATTTTTATTGTTATCATATTTGAAGTTTGATAAAAATAATTAATATTTACATCTAACGTTGGTTGCCTAGCAAGTGAAATATTAAGCGATATCACAGTTCAGAAGATGAAAATTATATATGCGTCGTGACACTATAATGGCATTACATGCACACTCTTAAAATGTGAATTAATTTCAAATATTAGGATTAAAAACTTTAATCACAAGATTTATCAGGAAAGGATCATACAAAAATCAACTCAGCTCTATATTTGTGACTAATGTACCTCCTAGAATTTGTTCGTCGTTGTTGAATGCTTGCCGTCCAAGGGCGAAGGCACACTTGGGCAAGGGTGGTCAACTGACCACCCTTTAATTTGTCGGAAAATTACATTGTTTATATAGGTAAAATATTAGATTTTAGAGGTATATAACATGTATTGAACACCCTTTATCGGATTATTTTTTACTTATTTCAAGTTTGAACCCTCTTGAGAAAATTTCTAGTTTCGCCACTGCGTCCAATATATCATGATAACCTTATCGTTAACTGTTTATATATTTGAACTAAAAAGAAAGAAAAAAGAAAAAGAAATCAAATCCATGCACACACACGCATGCAGATGATATAATGTCCCCACTCCCCATCGCTTTATAACTTTAATTATTAAATCAAGGGAGTCAAGATTTAGTAATTTGATTCCGACCCTTAAAAAAATAGTATTTGATCTTTCAGTTCCTAGGATACCAAGCCATCTTGAGCATCTCAACTAAAATAATCTGACTGCTAGTATTACTAACATAAACTATCTAAACTAATAATTAATGATGGCTCCAAAAGCAGTGCATGACCACTACTTATGTAGTTATGTGATTAATCTATCTCCAGCTATAGCTTTACTCATGCAAATTAACCCTGCAGGCCTCTAGTCTGCACGTGGAAGGCCACGGCGCAGCCAAGAATTTTAATAAGAGGATTCAAAAAAAAAAATGAAAATTTTCATAGTCAATGAATACACATAGCTATCGAGGTGATTTAACAATTCATATATATATTATTCAATGTAATTTTTCGATTTTGGGAATTCAATTCAACCCTTAAATACACTTCGCTATGCCTGCAAAATGTTTTCGAGAATTCCTATAGAAGTTCAAGAATTACTCTTTAAAACAAAGAACAAATTAATCAAGTAGAAAACTCCATAGGATCCATCGGAAAAACAGGTGGAGTACATGTGCAAATTTGTCATCACATTACATGGCAATATTTAATTGGTAGAGAAAGCTGCCCTACAAAAGATTATCAAAATATATACTTGTGGGGAAAAAAATCATCGGGAATAGCTTCTTCCCAATTACCAAGTCCAAATTGCTAGCGTAAGAAGTTTAATGGAGTAATTTTTTCTTGATTGTGTTATTCGTAAAACTTTATTATTTTCATGTTTCTTTTTGCTGTGCCGATGGTCGAATGAAAACAGCTTCTTTGCCCTCTCGGGTAGAGGTAAGACATGTCTACATATTACCTTTCCTAAACCCCACCTTGTAGGAATATACTGGATTGTTGTTGTTGTTGTTATTGTTTATTATTTCCATGTCATTTTGGTCAAGTATATCAATTAAGTTATTTTTATTTTCGTACAACGATAGCATTCGAATCACTTGCTATTAAATACCTACTATATCCCATCATCATAAAATAATTTCATTAAAACCAAACTACTCGTAATCTGTGGTAAAAATAGCATGATTCAATTAGAGTAATTCCCAATAAAGTTTACTTTTTTTTTTCTTCAGAAATACGTTTAGAATTAGAGTAACGAAATGTGTGATATAAAATTTTATGATTGGTCAAATTGCCACATAATATGCATACACCTTTATTTTTCTTTTTGCTCTTTTTCCTGTAAGTAATTGGTTAAAGATGTTGACCTTTGTTAATAATATCTCAAGTCACTGGTGAGCTTTATGTAAGAGATGGAGAACATCATTTTAAAACGTTGGGAAGTGGTTACATGTCTAGTTCCAAAGGGACAATGTCTTTGATTTATGTACCAAAGTGCCCTAATCTTTTTTGCTTTTATGGGCAAATGTAAAACTCTTCTAAATATTCAGCGTGAAATTTCTCGAAAGTATCATGTTTTTTGCTTTGAAATAAAGTACTACTCAAATGCACCTTTGCGGCCGCCGTCTCCTACTTCCCATCTTAGGGTGTCATTAGGAATTGTCTATGTAGGTTTATAGAGGATTAGGAATGTAGGTTAAGTGCAAATTAATTATTATTTCTGTGGATAGGCACAATAGTGAGGGTTTTGAAGATGAGTAAATAACATCGGATGGATAGGCTCTTCTTATTAAAGTAAGCACCAAATTTTTGACTCAAACTTTAGGGAAGATTTTCACTCTTTTTTTTCTTTGTTAAAGGGGAATCTCACTCTAGTTTAAGCTCCAACACAAATTCACGATAAACTCACAGCTTAATTAATTGTTGCTAAAAGTATATGAAATCTAAACTTTTAGTATTTACAAGCACGAAATTAGAATACATGAACACTTGAATAGTATGAAAATAGTTCAGATTAAAGGGAATCAAGTTGTTGCCACAAATAGGTTAGAATAACGTCTCATAAATGCAATCACTATACAAACTTTAAAAATGACAAAATTTTCCCATCTTCCAAGTAAATTTTTTTTTCCTTGTAGAATATTTCAAATGTTGTCGTAATAAACATGTTACAGGGAAAGATATGGAAAATAAAATAACACGATAAATGAAAATCTTCTAGACCATTATAAAGGAGCAATTAATGCATTACTAATACCGAATAAGTTTAAGCTTAAGGTTAAGCATCTATACGTTCTGTCTCACGTGCATTTGTTACTCCTAGTTTGCTTGTCAGTGCATGATCGTGCACTGTGTTCTGCTTTGATAAAATTCATAATTAATTACTCCCTCCGGTCCAAAATAAGTGATTTTTTAGTCTTTTTTTTTTGTCCAAAATAAGTAATTTTTTCGAATTTCAAGAATGACTTAATGATGTTTTTCCTACATTATCCTTTGAGTAAATAGTATTGGAATATGTGTTAGGAGTGTTTATGTGAGATAGTAAGGTTAAAATGGTCAATTCTATTGCTAATTAATGCTAAAATGTGACTTTCTTAATATGTGTGAAAACATCCAAAAATGACTTATTTTGGACCGGAGAGAATATCTTATAATCTCACAAACAAAAAAAAGATTTAATTATAATCATCATAAATCATAATAATAGTTCGAAGTAGGTAACCAGTGTCTAATTGATGGGCTTTGTTAGAAAAGCCCAAGATTGCATTAAAGCCCATGATATCCACGACCCTTGAATTGACCCTATAAAAGATCCAATTTACAGAAATTAAATTTGATGATTATGCTAAGTCTCTCCAGCTTGATATTATGTCCAAAAAAGATACCATGGTAACATGGTTGCTGCTGTGGGGAGATGGGTATTTTGATATCATGAAATGAAACCATAATGCAAAAATGGAAATGGATCTTTGAAAGAAATGACTTGTGAGAGCAATTTACACCATTTACAGTCTCAATGAAGCATGGGTACTTGACTATATCGCCTTTTCAGTTTTCACCAATCAAATTTGTTGGTTCGCTCAAAACATATTTGGGCAACTCATACTTGGCACCTGCATTGGAATATGTGTGAGATTCTCAGGAATGGAAGTTGGAAAGTGTTATATCAAAGTGTAACACAAACCTCTCTCATCATAGCAGATAGTTAAATCAGAGACTTGCACAATTATCCCAGCACTGTCCACGAACGCTTGTGCAAGGCTTACGTCTGCCTCTGCAGCAGCTCGTAGCGCATCCCATATCTCTGAAAATGGAGTATAATATGTTGTAAGAAAAAGATTTTCATATACTACACTGTTTGCAGAGGTCTATTCACTAACTACAGCAAATATACTACCTCAACAGCAGCTAATACGTTCAATAGCTTTATACAATCTCTAAACTTTAGCAATTACCACCACAAAACGTGATCATATATTTGGTGTCCCATTAATTTCGGACATGAAAAGATGAGGTTCAATGCATTGAATAAAGGGCAGCCCGGGGAATGGCCGCACTCTCAAAATATGAACAGCATGGACTGGATACAAATCAATATTGAGGTTTACTAGACAGCTTTCCTTGGTGCAATCAAAAAGGGTTCTCTTGAAAGTTGATATTTTAGAAAGTTAATCTTTTTTTTGTTGAAAAGACAAGAATACCATTTCATTAGAAGTTAAAATTACTGTTTTATTAGCTAATGTGCCTTGTTTTAGATGAACTATCTGAGAGAAACTGATGCAGCTTCTCTCTAACAATATGCAAGGCACCACATATCTGGAGATGAACACATTCCTAATAGTTAGCAGTATTACAAACTGATAGCACCCCCTGCTGCTAACAAGATTATAGAATTCACTTATAGAGAGTTATTATAAAGGATTTAGCAGAAAATTTCTCAAGGATAATTAATGTTGTTATCACCCAAGAGCATGTTGGCGAATTTAGTTTTCACAATGACTATGTTCTCAGAAATGAAAACAGCCGAAATAGGGTGCATTACTTAAAATATATGTAGGATGCATATTGAAGAAATATTATGCTCAGCTTAATTTTCTGTAGCAGTCTAGCCCACTAGTGATATTGTCCGCTTTGGGCCTAGGCATGCAGAACTTTAAAACGCGTCACTAGAGTCTAAGACATGTCTACTTATATACCCAGCATCTCTCCCGTGTTTTATCGATGTAGGATTTCCCTACGGTGTCACATACACCTCCCTTAGGGACACAGAGTCCTAGCTAAGATTTTTCCCACCACTGTTCAAGGTTGCACGCGGGGTGGCTCTGATATTTTTTTTTGATTTTGCACCGGGTGTCCGAGTCTCTTCGGGATTCGCCTAGGGTGTCACATATAACACTGTCGCTCAAGGTTGCACGCGTTGCACGCGGAGTGGCTCTGATACCATATGTAACAGCCTAACCCACTAGTGATATTGTCCGCTTTGGGCCTAGACCCGCACGGCTTTAAAATGCGTCACTAGAGTCTAAGGCCTATCTATTTATATACCCAGCATCTTTCCCATGTTTTACCAATGTGAGATTCGCCTTGGGTGTCACACTTTAGTTTTAGAAGTATGACTTCAAAAGTTCCCAAAAGTGGCTCCGAGAAAGGACCAAAATCTTTATCTACTAGTAATATTTACCTTTTGAAACCCTCCTCAGGGTTTGATTGGTCAGAAGAAAGATCTTGTAATTGATAGAAAAGGTTCGGTTTCATGCCGGGTCGGTCCACTACAGAAGCTATCCACCTTGTCAGGAGATTGGTGGAATAGTTTGGGATACGAAGAAGGACCTGCACATGGTGTTTATCGACTTGGAGAAGGCGTATGACAAGGTTCCTAGGGAGGTGCTATGGAGGTGCCTGGAGGCTAAGAGCGTGCCGGAAGCCTACATCATAGTAATCAAGGACATGTACGATGGAGCTAAGTCTAGGGTCAGGAGAGTGGGTGGCGACTCAGACAATTTTCCGGTGGTTATGGGGCTCCATCAAGGATCTGCGCTTAGCCCTCTCTTGTTTGCCTTGGTGATGGATGCTTTGACGCGGCATATTCAAGGGGATGTTCCTTGGTGTATGCTATTTGCTGATGACATAGTCCTGGTAGACGAGACGAGGGTCGGTGTTAACGAGAGACTAGAGGAATGGAGACAGACTCTCGAGTCTAAGGGGTTTAAACTAAGCAGGTCTAAGACAGAATACCTGGAGTGCAAGTTTAGCGCTGAGTCGAGCGAAGTGGGAGGGAGCGTGATGATTGGATCTCAGGCCATAGCCAAGAAGGATAGTTTCAGATACCTTGGATCAGTGATCCAGGGGGACGGGGAGATAGACGGGGATGTCACTCACCGTATAGCGGCGGGGTGGTCGAAGTGGAGACTTGCATCAGGAGTCTTGTGTGATAAGAAAATGTCACAGAAACTCAAGGGGAAGTTTTATAGAGCTGTAGTTAGACCTGCCATGATGTATGGGACGGAGTGTTGGCCGGTGAAGAAATCTCATGTTCAGAGAGGATGAAGGTTGCGGAGATGAGGATGCTTAGGTGGATGTGCGGGCTCACCGGGTTAGATAAGATTAGGAACGAAGTTATTCGGGAGAAGGTGGGGGTGGCCCCAGTGGATGAGAAGATGCGAGAGGCGAGGCTTCGGTGGTTCGGGCATGTGCGGAGGAGAAGCCCCGATGCCCCGGTGAGGAGTTGTGAGCGGCTAGCGGTGGTCGGTGTTAGGCGAGGCAGAGGGAGGCCTAAGAGATACTGGGGAGAGGTAATTGGACAGGACATGGCCAGGATGCGGATTTCCGAGGACATGACCCTTGATAGGAAAGTCTGGAGGTCTAGTATCAGGGTTGTAATATAGGGGCTTCTAGATTTTTCGTACTCCTTTCCCGGGGTTGGTGAGGCGTGGCCAGGCCACCCATAGAGGATTAGTTTGCGTTCTCTTATGGTAGTCATTTCTGGTAGTTATTGTTTTAATATTATTGCATGCCGGTTTATTTATGGTACATATGTCTCTTATGTTTAGTTAATTATTTATACGATGTATGCTGGTGTAACTAACGTTGTTTTTGTTTTTGTTTTTGTTTTTGTTTGCCTTTTTTTTTCCCTGCGCCGAGGGTCGATTGGAAACAGCCTCTCTGCCCTCTTGGGTAGAGGTAAGGCCTGTCTACATATTACCCTCCCCAGACCCCACTTTGTGGGAATATACTGGGTTGTTGTTGTTGTTGTCTTTTCTAAAAGAGAGGTCCAAGTTACTGAGTGCTGGAGCCAGATCGTTATGATAAAAGCACTGCTAAAGTAAAACTTACAGCAACTTATCATCAATAAAGATCTTTCCGTTCCATACTTGAGCAGTTTCGACACACCATATACTGATCCACTCTACTCCAAGCTCCCATAGATTCAGACTCATCAGATGTGTATTCTAGAGGTAACAATTGACCTATTACTAAATGTTTAGGCAAATTTAAACACGGTGGCTAACAGTACTGTTTAACTTGATCATGTATCCAGCTCCATTGAACCAGTGGTTCCAGAAACGTGAAGAAGCTAGTAAAAATTATCAAGAAATGTACCTTTTCTACCCCCATAGTGCGGGGCAGTGTCCCAGAATTCATCACGCATCTGTACAAGCTGAGCTCTTGTTATTGGTTCTGAGTGTTTCCATGGCTTAGGTTTTCGTATCTTCTTAACAGTTTCTGAAATTGCAGGAGCAAGATAAGGTGTCAGCAAAGTACAATACTTTAAATTGAAACACATATCTAATACGAGCAGCATTCAAGTATTACCATAATGATTTAAAGTTGAAACCTCTACCATGAGAACGGAACAAATGCTTAATAAGTTAAAAGACTTTTCACATGGTTATTGGAAATTTAGCATCCAGCTTTACTGCTCTGAACTTAAAGGCTGTTAGAACAGATAATTAGATAAGATTCCAGTTAAATTCCTTTTGTTCTCCATTTCTTAAAAATATGGACAATCCTTTTAATAACAACCTGTCCGCTTCACATTGGGCACTGAGGTGTAATTCTATTTCTTGCTAGCCAGTTAGGTGCAAATGCATATGTTTATTAACAGATTATAACTCAATACAAGTTCAGACGAATTGTGAAAAGAAAATTTCGTGTTTTTCGAAATGGATCTCATGAAGAATGAAGCCGCCACTAACTTCTCTTGGTCAAAATGGTGAGAAAAGGAGTAGGATGATAATAGCGGAACTTACAGCCTCATAAAGTAGTTTGGATGATCAAAGGTAAATTTACTGATAAAAGCAACGAAAGAAACAATAGCCACTTACCCATTACTTAGTTTATAACAATGTGTGATCAATGGAGACACCATCTTTGCCAGATGATGCGGCTGCTAACTGGTTTCGGAGGAGAATTCTTCAAAGAAAGGACAAAGAATGGAAAAAGAAAATACAAAAGGCTATTCGTTGCTTTTGTCAAAGAGACAAAGAGTAGGGGAAGACAAAATATTTTGTATCCTTGTTGGTGACACTAAAATAAATAAAATTTTATATTGGACGTAACAAGGTCAAAGGATATGGCAATGGGTAAAAGTCAATTGTCTAGAGCGTGGCACCACAGAGTAGTAGCAGTAGCTATAGAGTCAAAAGTCGCTCATCACGTACATATCCTAAGTGGCATGAATTTAGAATTCTTAATTCATTGAACCCCCTTATTGGTTAAGTGGATCCAAATCATTATGCTCACTCGAGAAGCCAGCAAAAATAAGTTATATCAGCAAGCATAATTAGGCACCAGAACTTCTGTCCCACATTTTTGGATTGTTTAATCGGATTATAATTTGTTAATCATGCACTACTCCTCCTTTAAATCCGGAATCGTCACTGTAGAAGTAAAGCTTTCAAGTATCTGTTTTCCCTTTCAAAAGCCGATTCCTTACTACACTACAGGACATAATCAGTAACTTCCAATGCCTTAAATTAAATTAGCCAACAATGCTAAGAGCGACAAACTTCTGAGAACAGATGCTCTAAAAAGTAGATAGTAACATTACTAGTACTAAAAACAGGTGATCTAACACTATTTAGACTTTTATCTTTTGAGGAATGCAACAGTCCTAGAATGCCACTCTAAAGAGCCAAACAATACTCCATTCAGTTACATAAAGAACAAGCTAAATGGATGCATTAAAATAGTAGCACTTCATCAGTACTTCAATATAACATTCTGTAAACACAAACTTAGCAAGAGATGAAGGGCACTAGCTACAGAAGAAACAATGTTTTCTTATGAGGGGGAAAGACTCAGAGACTAGAAGGATCATTTATAAAGGGGAATTTTTTTCAAAATCAATAGAAAACTGAGGTCATTGAATAGGAAAGAATAGCAGAGCACATGGTAACAAAAGCCTAAGAGATATATGAGAATGGAAAATCCATTATAGAAAAATAGGAAACCATGAGACAACTCGAAATACCTAGAGCTTCTAATAAAGAGCTGAAGTCAGCATAAAAATAATTAAAACTTATCTAGGAAAACAAACAGAGTTAAATTGCAAGTACACAACCAAAACCAAAAGTCCAGACTAATAGTAGGTTGATACAGAAGTGAAGGCAAAACTGGCAGACAAACTTAACGGGTTGTGCACTGGAAAAATATGTGGAACTGCAAAGCAAACACAATTCAAATCATCCAAACAAAGGGCAATTGTTTACCATATGTTCTTTTACTCAACTTTGGTATAATAAAATGGGTAGCAGCCAGCAGTCCACCTTTCCATACCATTGGAGAAAAGGATCTACTTAGACAAAGGGTACGCCATAACAAGGTCCATAGAGGAAAAACTTGTCCTAGTGCACTGTAGCAAATTATTTGATTTGACTATTTGAGTACACCTCTTTCGGAGGAAAAAAATCAAACAGTCAACTAATGCATGAACTTTCGTATATTAGGAATTGAAAATCAAACCTTACAAAATCCAAATGATGAAAGTACTTCCGGTTGTGACAAAAGCTCCAATATGCTCTACCATCTCCCGTTTTACAGGCTGAAATCTTTAATTTATCAACACTGACTTGCTAAAGGACACATTCTTCATTAAACATGGGCTGTCATATTTTGTCCTCCAATATTACTAAACCGTGCTATTTCAGTCCTTCCCATCTGGTCCTCGATTTCTAGGTTTGTCCTTCTTATTACATATCTTATCGAGTAAAATTTTCTCCAGATAAAGCATTGTTCACAGTAACGTAACATGTTACACTTAGCATTACATGGTTCTTCGTTAGATAATACAATTTCTCCTTTCAATCTCAATGCTACATCTAGTTAAGTAACATAACTGGTGAACGTACTCTGCCACTTGGCCAACCTATTTCCAGTGCATATATTTTGATTTCTGCGTAATTTATAAGCCTTGAGCAATGGTAAAGTTGTCTCTGTGTGATCTATGGGTCACGGGTTTGAGCCATGGAATCAGCCACAGATACTTGTATCAGGGTAGGTTGCCTACATCACACCCTCTTGGGGTGTGATCCTTCCCCGGACCCTACGTTAATGCGGGATACTTCGTGCACAGTGCTGCCCTTTTATATTTTGATTTCTGCATCTTTGTCAAGAATTCTGCCAAGCATCTAATTTATTGCTTTTAGGGTATTTCTTGACACTCAAATAACACACTCCATTTATTCAAATTCTTTAGCACCTAGCTGTTCTTCTACTTAATTCTTAAATCTTCTTCAGATATAATTTCAGAATTGGGATATGCACTATGTTGCTCGGACTCTCCGGAAATGTTGCCGGGTGCGTGTCAGATCCTCCAAAAATAGTGTATTTTTGGAGGATCCGACACGGCTACGGCATCATTTTGGAGAGTGCAACATAGGATATGCATATGACAAGATAGAATGTTGACTAATATAAGGGAACAACACAAATAATTGAAGACAGACTTACCACAATAGTTTATCAAGCTACTCTTCATTGTCACACTCATATCTTAAGTCAAATAGGCACCACATATCATCCCCACAGCTACAACCTAACCCATTAATATCAAACAGCCACATTATCTAACAAAACGGAAACTACAGTAATATAAACAGTACTAATACCTACCCAACAGCTAATTCATCACTAATTATTATTATTATCAAATATCACTCACTTAACCACCACTTAAATAGTCAAATAACCAAAGAAAACAGTTAAGCATTCTCCAGAAGAAACTTCCCCGGAAAGGCAAAATTATACATCACAGTAAAATCACAACTGAACAATTACCACCAACGGCTACGGTGGGTGGTAAGAACCCCTCTATCCTTAACTAGAGGCGTCAGTCTCAAGACCTGGGAATGGAGTTGCCTCTGTAGGGAGCACTTCCTGCGGCGTAACAAGCCTATGAGCTGTGAGTTCCCCTTAACCCAGTCACTTTTGCTTAAACATTGTATTTGCATTAGAAAATTCATTAAATAGATATAATAAATATTCAATTAGGAACCCAGTAATTCCGTGGCTCCCGCCTCTGAGCACTCGTGCAAATCTGGGTTAGTCGACCCCCCAAAAAGCGAAACCCAAAAAGAAAGCACAGCTAACCAATTTTCTTAGCACAACTCGCACCATATATAACCAGCTGAGAATCTCCGAAAACTGCTAAACAAATAAACTTGACCAAGAACTCAAAGCATACATCAAGAAAACCAAATGGGTATCACTAAAAATTGGTGAAGACAATAATTTCAGCAAGAAGAGTACCATCTCCTTTGGAACGCGAGGATCCGGCGCAACCCATAGTATCCAAGAACAACTCGGGAGTCTTTCCCAGTCAATTATTGCGCTAATTATATATGCGAAAAAAGAAGAGAGATTTTTGAGTTGGTTTGTGTTTTTTTGAGGAGGTATTATTGCGTGCTCCCGACTCTCTCAGTGACAGCTATCTATATATAGCTTTTTCTTCTCTCTGTGTTTTCCTTTTTTTACTATTTTTGGTGAAATTGGAACTTCGTTTTCTAGAGAGAAGAAGGTTTGGAAGAAATGAAAAGAGAGTCCACGATAATTCAATTCTTGAGAAAGTGACTTTGATTTATAGTTTTTACATTAGGCCTTCTTTTTCTCCTTTTATATATTGTTTTTTTCTTTTTTTTTTAAAGTTTTTAAAAATTTTATAGTTTGGCTCAGTATGGCGAAAACGGAATGGATGATCACCGTGACAGAAAATAAAATAAGTACTATTTCTAGCATTCCATACTCACGTTGTGTACTTTTTAATCGCTTGATTTGGAATTATATATTATACTATCAGTTTGCATCCTTCTCATTTCCAGCTCAATATATGTGTCGTCGTGCTGAAGGCTTTTGGTCTAGCAGTAAAAACACAACGTGTGATATGTAAATTAAGTGTTGATAAGAATAGAACAGTGAACTCATTATATATGACGAAAGTTGTACTCCTACTTGAAAATTCAAAAAATGTAATTGTTCTTGGATTACTTCGTTTGATCTAATCTTTTATTTTTGTGAAATCACTCCTGTTAATAATAACTGATGATCTTTTACAAAACAACAATTAACGTTAAATTGTTATACGAAATATTACTTCTTTGAGGGGGCAGCTGGAGATTAGTACTATTAGGGAACTGATTAATTTCAAAAAGAGAAAATCGAGAAAATAGTCAAAATCAGCTTACGTTGTATGCTTGTATCCAAAGATGCGCATTGCTTAAAATCTAGTTACTCCCCGGTCCATAATAAGTGTACAATTTATTTTTAGCACGATCATTAAAAAAATATTAAATCCTTACAAAATTATCTAGTATGACTAAACTACTCTTATTTAGTAAGTTAATGTAACGAGAGAGAAATTTTTTTAGGGATATACGCATAAGGGTAAAAAAAATATAAATAAATTAATTTTTTTTAATTAGCTAACTAAATATTTATTTTGAACCAAAATCAAAAAATAAATTAACACTTAGCTGTGTACAGGAGAGAGTAATGTTCTACATCACCAAGCTGGCATTATCAGTTTTCTCACTGACGAGCTACAATCGCTTCTTTTCACGAAGTTTCGAGCAATACCGAACCTTTAATATTCCAAGTAAAAAAGTACTACTATAAATTAAGGTAAGCATATAACTTAATTAAAACGTCATCTATAAATATTCTTGCGCCATGTGATTTCTTTCGATCCCGAAATTTTTTATTTTGTGCCTCACATAATTGATACTAATTGTGTAAAACCTCTTTTTTGTCTCATAATTGTGTGTGTCCTAGAATTTTATGGACCCAGATGTGTAAGATATGAGTCCACAAATATGTGAGATAAAAAAAGCCTCACACAACTGGCGTGTTATGTGAAACATAAAATAAAATCACTCTTCGACCCAAATATTTTGATGTCGTTTGGTTGGAAAGAAATTATTTCGGGATTAATTATTCCGAGATTAGTTATTTCACTTTTTCATGGGAATAAAAAACACTATAATCCCGAGATTAATTATACTGTAATTTTCTCCCAATCAAACATGGGATAAAAAAGGCCAGTCCATTATGATACTGCAATTGTAAAAAGCTCTAATCGACCAATTTTGAATTAATTAATTCAGATTTTATAACTATCAATCAAGCTAGGCTGACAAACAAACAGCGAGTACCTGTTGCAATTAGTATATACGATTAGACAAGCATTATTAGGTAAAAGAGGGGTTGGGGTTTTTTTGGGAAGGGGTTCAACCAGTTCTTTCGAGCCCGTTTGGATTTACTTAAAAGCCACTTAATATAAGCCCATCCAAAATGTAAATAAAAAGCTCCCCTTGCTTCTCCGAGAACATGAAATAAACAAGCTGACAGCTTTGCAAAATTCATTTTGGAACCAAAGAGCTAGCACAATTCATACTTATAAGAATACAAAGTTGTAACATGATTTCTGGAAACAGAAAAAGATGGCTCGATCATACATAAGCAAATA
This sequence comes from Nicotiana noctiflora, assembly GCA_032618575.1. Lineage (NCBI taxonomy): Eukaryota > Viridiplantae > Streptophyta > Magnoliopsida > Solanales > Solanaceae > Nicotiana > Nicotiana noctiflora. The sequence goes on along the minus strand of JASVEL010000758.1, from coordinate 239,095 downwards.
CTAAGTAATTCTATAAAAACGAATCATTCCTCAAGGTTATCACATTGAGGCAAGAATCTAAATGGTCCTTTAGATGTCCTAAATACAGTCCAAGAACTTGCATTGCGTAATGTGTGCCATGAAATAGCACTTCATCATCTGCAAACCTGTGTTTCGGTTAAAAGTTCCCTCGCTCTGATGAATGAAAATTAAGTACAATAAACACAAACATTCTTTCCAATACTGAAACCTCAAAATTCAAGTGTATCGACCTCAAGCACATTTGCTCATGCAACGGTATCTCTCCGTACACCTCATTTGAAATACTAAACGAAAGCATAGAATAATTTTGTGAAAAACCGAGCCAATGAAATGCTCTATGTACAAATGCCAAAGAGCTTATACCGGACAACCGATCACTAATGCCATTAGGATGTTTATCAATTTTTCTCCAAGAATCACTTTTCAGTGCGAGAATTTCACTAGGTATTTTGTGACGATTATCTATTTCCACGTCAATCTTAAGGATCTTATAATCATCACTAGCCGAGTCATTTCCAAATCCATACGCACAAATTCCGTCGAGTGGAAATTCTGGATGGGGAAGTACTATTGATTCTCTTGTGGAGGGATAAGGGATTCCATAGCAAAATTATGGGGCGTTTATCACAATAATAATAACAAACCCCGATAAGAGACAAGCCATCGCAACAAGAAAAGATTCTGCAGTGCCATGGTATGATTGAGATGATTCATCATAAAGTAAGGATCAGAGATTAATGTCTTCCAAGATTTTGAAACACATTTGAATCGAAGAAGAGACCGCACAGCTAACCTGCTGAGGATGTCCTTAGTTATTTCCTCTTGGAAGTGAATTTCCATAGGCTAGATAGGACAAGGCAAATGCTTTAGTAGTTCACATATGAAGATGACAAATATTTTGGGCACACACAAACACAACAACCAAGAGCAAATATTAAGAAGAAAGCTACAAAAATCACAGAACAAAATAGGTTTTCAAGTACAGCTTGTACAATTTACCTTGAATTGGTTGAGAAGACCGGCCAAGGCCAGCAATTGCTACAACTATTGTTTCAAAGAAAGAATACTTTTGTTTCCTTTCCGTAAACCTTGTTGTTTTCTAGTAGAAAACTTTATACCCAGCGGTAACACCTTAGACTTCCTAATCTGAGCAATATGTATCTATAATATTTGGTGAAGGAGATAAGCTTCAACCACATCTCCAAACTTGATTAAACCATAATACAAAGTAAAAACTACATCTCAAGAACAAGAGTTCACTGACCTCAAATGAGGAAATGAAGCATACCGTTCCACAAGAATAATAAAGTCAAAAATAGGATAATACTAACAATAAGATCATATTCACCTTAATCCTCCAACAAAGTCACCTAAATTAATACATTAGTGCCTTCTCTATAAAAAAAACTAATCTTAAAAACCTCAACATTGTGCCTTGACTAGATAACCCCTCTTTTCAGTTCCCTTTCTCCAATTTGTGGTCATTTTATGATGGTCTAGGATAGTCACTCTCATATATTTAAGTTTCTATCAAGAAGTTGTAAAATCATCTATCCCTTCTGCAGAGGTAAAAGCTCAAGGCACTGTATAAGAGATGTTTGAAATTATAAGACAGGGATAAAAGGGGGAAGTGGGAGGGAATCATTGGTTAAACTTCACAATCTAAAAAAAACTTACACTACATGTAAGCAAAAATATACAACAAACAACAAACTAATTAAGCTCAGGAAAACCTAATGAGGTTCTCTTTTCAACAATATTCAGCAGAAGTATATGAAATAATTAATACACAGAATTTGGTTTTTTCCTAGCCATAATATTATGCTCGAAAAATGTTTTCTTGAACTATTTTGGTTGACAATGTTAATCAAAACCTGGGAAAATATTTTACACCACAAAGGAAAGAAACAACCTAATGGGCCTAATTCACTTTCCATTCTCTCCAATTCCTATTATTTACTCCTAGTACTATTTTCTGTTTATTACCAAACACTGCAGGTCATGTTCAGCTATTTTTTCCCACAAGGTCTAAAACATTTTACCAAAAAAAAGGGAATATTTAGCCTGAAATAAGAATGCATTGGGATGAAAGAACTCACCCGATCATCAACATCCATCTACTTTGACGGCTCCACAACTCTCTTCGCACTTGCGTCCTCTCTTTTCACAATTGGTTAAGCTACGTTTTTATTTCATTTCTTTTTTCTTTAGGCATAAATCGTAATGAGAATGTTTTCTGTTCTTTATTGTAACTTTGAATAGTGTTTATTTTTGGCACAGAACATTCACTTTGCCCTCAAGGTCAAAGTCCCCTTTCGAACAAATACCAAACATATAAAGGTCTTTGTTGAAAAGTTCTACATCGGTGGTAAAGGAAATGCGTAGTCATTTTATATTGGCTTAGATATTTTTTATTTGAGATGATTTTTGTGTTGCGTTAAGTCCAATATCTCTTTTTATTTAAATATCATGTCCATTTTCGAATAAAAAATTATATTTATAAAAGTCACAATCGATATTATGCAAAATCTATATATTATTATAAGTAGAGGAAAAAATCTCCACATTAAGCCAAGTGAAGAACCTTACAATAGGCCATTTGGCAATTTATGACAAAAGTAGTTAGGTTATGTGATAATTAGTTTATTTTTTAATTTAATTTTAAAAAATTTAAATTATGCATTATATGTTGTTAATAATTAGTTACCCTCTTTGAGTTAATAAAGATATATAATAATTGTGCTTATTAATTATAATTTAGAGTGCAAGTTTAGCGCCGAGTCGAGCAAAGTAGGCTGGGACGTGAAGCTGGGATCTCAGGTTATAGCCAAGAGGGACAGTTTCAGATATCTTGGATCAGTGATTCAAGGGGACGGAGAGATTGACGGGGATGTCACTCACCGTATAGGAGCGGGGTGGTTGAAGTGGAGGCTCGCATCGGGAGTCTTGTGTGACAAGAAAGTTCCACAGAAACTCAAGGGGAAGTTTTATAGAGCGGTGGTTAGACCTGCCATGTTGTATGGGGTGGAGTGCTGGCCTGTGAAGAACTCTCATGTCCGGAGAATGAGAGTTGCGGAGATGAGGATGCTCAGGTGGATGTGCGGGCTCACCAGGTTAGATAAGATTAAGAATGAAGTTATTCGAGAGAAGGCGGGGGTGGCCCCGGTGGATGAGAAGATGCGTGAAGCGAGGCTCAGGTGGTTCGGGCATGTGCGGAGGAGAAGTCCTGATGCACCGGTGAGAAGTTGTGAGCGACTGGCGGTGGTTGGCGCGAGTCGAGGCAGAGGGAGGCCTAAGAGGTATTGGGGTGAGGTGATTAGGCAGGATATGGCTAGAATGGGGATTTCCGAGGACATGACCCTCGATAGGAAAGTTTGGAGGTCTAGTATTAGGGTTGTAGGGTAGGGCCTTCTAGAATTCTTAGTACTTCTGTTAGGGGCTGAGTGGGGTTTGGTAGCGATCTCTATAGTTAATTAATGTATTGTATTGTGCCTCTTATGGTAGTAACCGATTGGTATTATCGCATGTCATTCTACTTTTGGTTTTATGTTTAGATAATTATTTATTTGATTTATCCCGGATTTACTAACATTGTTTTGTTTTGTTTTGTTTGTTGATTTTCTCTCTCTTTTTCTGAGCCGAGGGTCGATTGGAAACAGCCTCTCTGCCCTTTCGGGTAGGGGTAAGGCTTGTGTACGTATTACCCTCCCCAGACCGCACTTTGTGGGACTATCTCGGGTAGTTGTTGTTGTTGTTGTTGTTGTTTATCGTGTCCTATCTACTGGTTTATCTGTGTGGTATTTTCCATTACTTGAGAAGTACTCCCAGAAAATTCAAAAATAAAAATAGTTTCGTGTTGGGTATGATTTTTGTGATTTTGTGTTATTTTATCTTTTGTGTGCACGTTTATTTATTTAAATTAAAAATACAAAAAAAAAATATATATGCTAAGTTTTGCATTTTTAGTGTTTGATATCGAAGTCATGTGATTTACATTTTTAGGTGATATATAATTGAGTGGGATAATTGTATGCATATATATATATATATATATACATGTACATATATATATGTGTAGTAATGAGATCAAATTGGGCCATAGTTTAGTCCAGGAAAACCAGGCCCAAACGAATTTCCCCCAATCCAGCCCAAATGCCCGTCCAAACTTCAGCCTGGGTAACGCTTGATCTGGACCGTTGGATTTTATTATCCAACGGCCCAGATTAATCCTTTAATCCCAATATACACTCAGGCTATGATTTAACCAAACGACGTCGTTTGGTTTAAGTGAGGGGATCCTGATCGTTGATCGTAAATGATCCAACGATCAGGATTCAATCTCATCTCCGGTATATATTCCTCATTCCATACCCCGCCCCCCAAGCCAGACCCCCCCTCTCCCTTCATCTCCTTCAGAAGCTCTCAAAGCCCGGTGTAACGCCGCCCTCCTCCGCCGCACTCCGCCTGCCGGAAATCGCCTCACGGCGGTTCCGGTAGGCCAATCACCACCAAACCAACGCCAAAACCTTTCCCTCACCTCCCCCATCACGAACCCAGCCTCCACTAACCTCGAATCATGCCGGAGCTCCTCGAATCTTCATTTGAAGATTCGAGTCAAGCTCGAACCAATGCCAAATCACCCCAAATTCACACCACAGTCTCCTCACACCTCCCCCACACTCCCATTGACATTGGTTTGCTTCGAATCTAACCAGAAATGCAAAAGCCCCAAATCCGAGCCCAAGAACCCTAGAATTCCAAGATTAGGGATTTTGCCCGAGTTTAAGAATTTGGAGTCAATAGGCTCTAATTGGAGTGTTTTTCGTTCGAAAAACACTTCAATTAAAGCGTGTTCACTTCAAAAATGCAATCTCAAGTCCGTGGAAGCCTGAATTTGTTCGAGTTCGGATTGTCTTCATTAGGTATTTCAATCTTCTTCTGTTTTTAGTTATTGTTGTGTTCTTTGTTTGGTTTAGCCGTTAGTTGCTCCCTTTTGTGCTTAAATTTTATTTTTTGTTTCTTTTGTGAGAGGTCTGTCCTTCTACCCCTTAAGACCTTTATTTGGTCATTCTCATTTTGTTTGTCGTTGGAAAATGTTAGTTATAGAATGAGTAGTCGCCTCGATCAATATTGTCAAGTGTTCAATTTTGCATTTGTTTCTTGTTTACCTGAAATTGTTGAATCACTGATTCGACGATTGACTTGTTACCAATTGTACCTATTGTATGCTGTGATCGATTCAATGAATGTCGTCTAGTACTTAGTTTCAATTGTTGCCGAGATTTTTTTTATTCACTGTTTCATCGGCTAAGATTGTTATCACTGTGATGTGTTGTAACTGATTAGATTTTACTATACTAGATGATGTTACCATTGGGTTTTGCTGGCTGTGGGATTCTGGAGTTTAGTATTAGGATTGAATAAACCCATTTGTTTAATCCCTCACCCATAAGATGGCCCAGTGGAGCCTGCTATTACAACAGGGCACTCCACCAAGCTCTGATTTTCATACTTAGTTTACTAAAGCCCACACCCAGACATCTACTAGTGCTGAAACAGAAGGGAGCAGTAGGATGGGCAGGGCCTTAGTTTAATTTGCTGGCCATCCAAAGTAGAAGGGATTGGCTATAAATATAGGATAGACAGTGATAAACAGGGAGACATACAGACTGGAGAGGAACTAGAAAAAGACATACAATAAGGAAAAAATATACCTAGAGAGGCAAAAAACAGTAAACCTGGAGAGAACACAGTCATAGACATTAGAGGGTACTGGAGAGAAAAAATAGATATAAAGATACAGAGAAAGGCTACTGTTTCATTGGTTCCGGGGTCACTGTTTTGTGAGTTTTGATGCAGTGGCTGAGCTAATAGTTTTGGTATTTGCTGCTGGTTCATTCGAGTGCTGCCACTAGTCGTTGCTACTGTTGTATTCATTTGTTGTTGCTGGTTCAGTTTGAGGGCTGTGGTAGTTCCAGTGTTGGTGATTGCTTGTTGTTCTTGTGTTGGTGGTGCTGTGCCATTGTTGTAGTTGGTTCAGGGTATTGAGGGCTGTGGTAATTCCAGTGATTCGAGTTGTTGCTGTTAGTCTTTGTGTTGTTGCTGTGAGTTGTTATTGCTTGGTCAAACATTGTTGCTGGTTCACTTGATTGCTGCCACTGTTAGTGTTTGCTATTGGTTTAGTTGAGGGCTGCCATTAGTGGTTGTGGCTGTGGTGTTCATTTGGTGCTGTTTGGTCAGTAGTGTTGTTACTCTTGGTCGTTTGTGTTGCTGGCTGGTATGTTGTGTTGCTGCCTGGGTTGATTTGGTGCTATTGTTCCATTGTTGGTTGCTGGCTGGTCTATAGTATTGCTGCCTGGGTTGGTTGTTGCTGTTGTTTCATTATTTTGTTGGCTGTTGGTCTATTTGGTTGCTGGTCTATTGGTTACTGGTTTACTGTTGTTGTTACTGATCCTGCTACTGTTACTGCATTGCCATTGCTCACTCTTCTTTGTTCTTCCGCATTCCAGGTACACACCTCTGTTATTGTAGTTCCTTGGTTCGAAAGAATGAAGTTTGAAGCTTATGCATAAAGCCTATTGAAACATGTAGTCGCCTAAAGTTCTTATGTTTAAGTGCATTCTGTTATTCTCCAATTAAGCTTGTACTGCTAGTTTTGGTTATGGAAAAGTGTAGCTAGGCCAAAGATACATTGTCGTTAGATAAGCACGTAAACCTGAATTAGTCTGTTGTATCTCTATTCAATCTTCTCTGCTCGTGTGTGTAATCTCCAAATCTGTTAACGTTAGACCTTATGCTAAAAGCAAGATTAGCTAGGGAGTTGTTACTCAACGGAATGATGTAATTAGATTAAAAAGAGTCGGGGCGCATTTCATGTGACCCGACCCCAATTTTGGGCAAGAGTAAACAAAGCGTGTCAGGAACCACAGGCGCATTTCATGTGGTGTGGTTCGTAGCGAGTTTTAAATAATTTGGAATCAACTCTTAAGTAAAATACAGTGGGATGTAGTTCGCTTTAGATTTGAATCAAAGGTGCGCCTCACCCAATAGTTACATTAGTCACACAGCCTTCATAAATGTACATATAAAATACTTAGATTTTGAGACGCGTCGTTTCTTAACGAATATCACGCCCTTCTCAACAGTGTAAATAAGTAGTCGATCCGGGCGCATATTTTAGTTCTATCTTCTTAAATACGGGTGTGCATTTCATGCGACCCGAATCCAAACCCCGAAGTGTTGAATAAAGATATGTCGAGGATCCGGGTGCATTTCATGTGACGTGATTCGAAAGCATATTTTTAAGCAACTTTCTCTTTCGTAAATCATAACCAATAATAAAGCGGTAAAAAGATATTAACTTGCACTAGGTACATAATTGTAAAAAGCAGATAGATAAGCCAAACACGACAGTTGAGCGACCGTGCTAGAACCACGGAATTCGGGAATGCCTAACACCTTCTCCCGGGTTAATAAAATTCCTTATCCGGATTTCTGGTTCGCGGACCGTTAAATAGAGTCATTCTTTTCCTCGATTCGGGATTTAACCGGTGACTTGGGACACCATCAATCTCCCAAGTGGCGACTCTGAAATAATTAAAATAAATCCCATCTCGATTGTCCTTTAATTGGAAAAACTCTTTGCACTTTTGCGGGTGCGTAAAAAAGAGGTGTGACAGCTCTGGCGACTCTGCTGGGGATTTCTTTAGAATTCGAGCTCGGAATAACTGTTGTATTTGGCATATTTTATTATCTGATTTTTTTACATGTTGGCATCAATGTGCAAAATGTTGTTTTTACTGCTTTGATATTGTGTGAACTGTACATATAAATTGTGCCGGAACCAATCTCCTCTCTGAGTCTTCTAAATCATGAAGAAGGGTGCACTTCGTGTGACTTCTTTTCCGTATAGTGTCTAATTCCCATTTTAGAACGAGGTTTGGATAAGTTGCAAAACCGGTGAAGCTTCTGTATTCCCGGGTTGCTGCCTCCTCCTCGGCTCGAGCTGTCCGCTCGGGTAAGCCAAGTCTAGAACAGATAAACCCGGGTTTTTAAACCTAGAATAACAAAGCTTCATGCCGGATCCCTAGTAGGAAACGTTTATTTGCATCATGTCGCATTTTGGCTTAGGGGACTCAACACAGGGGTTGGGTCCGTCTAGGACAGGTGACCTGAAATGAACAGACTATCCTGTCTGTCTTACGCATTTATCTGTTATCGACTTGCATGCTGACCGGCTTTAGAGATTAAAAAAAAAAAAAAAAAAAAATGTGTTTTGTTCTTAAGATAGAAATAGCTTATTTGTTTTCCTTTAGTAAAATGAATAAATAAATGATGTCGTTTGTTTCGTCAAAACCGAACTACGTGGGTTTGATTCTCATTGGATGTGAGATACGTAGGCAACCTCCATCGGGTCCAACTTCACCTTTTGAAAAATGGCCGAAAAATCAAAACTAACTTTTGTACTAAATAAGTCGGTGACGCTGTTTTTAAAAATAGCCGAATGTTCCCGAAAGGGACGCCGAAGGCTAATTTCGTATAAACGGCCACCTTTGGGTCAATTTTGATTTCGATCAATTTACCCCACAGCCTTAAAAGCCTTCGTCCCCGAGACGTTGAAAGGCCGTGATTGAAAACTAATTTTTTTTTATTTTTTTTTAGCAAAACAAAGTTGTTTTCTTAAAACAAAGTTGTTTTCTTATTTAAATCACCTTAATAAATGTGCAGGATGAGCACGAATCAGAATAAATCATTTTCAATCTTTAGTGAGGTCCCTCGGCAGCTCCGTATATGGTGGAACGATTTGGAAGACAGTAGCAAAAAGGTTGTAGGGAGAATTTTGGGAGGTTTGGTTGATCTGTTGAATATCGAGCCAAGGGAAGACATCATCAAGGCACTGGTATCTTTCTGGGACCCGACCCGCAACGTGTTCCGTTTTGTTGACTTCGAACTGACGCCCACATTAGAGGAAATTGCGGGCTATGCAGGACTAAATGGGAAATTAAGAGGACAATACCTGCTCTCACCAAGGCCGGTATCTCCACATGGGTTTCTGGATTTACTGAGCATTAGTCGAAAGGTGAAAAATGATGATCTGTTGAAAGGGTATTGCGATCTTCAATTCTTATATCAACGGTACGGCACTCCTCGGGGTTTTGAAGAGTCAAACCTTGGACTGACTCACGCAGGGAATAGAACCAAGTGGGAGGCCAGACGAATTCTAGCATTCCTAACAACATTCTTGGGGGTTGTGATTTGTCCGCGTGAAGATAAGAAAATAGAGATAAGTCTGGTAGGAATCGCCGATGTTGCAATCAAAAAGGCTACCAGCACTGTGGTCCCTTTGGTTTTGTCCGAAATCTATCGAGCTTTGACCGTATGCCGAGAAGGGGGCAATTTCTTCCAAGGTTGCAATCTGTTACTTCAACTATGGATGCAAGAACACCTCCATCACCGAACACAATACATGAACCATGGGTTGACCGGGAAAAAAACTGTATCAGGGGTTTCGAAGAACGGATGATGGGTGCTGTATTCCCTGAAGGCGTCGAGGCATGGCTTGCACGACTGAGCTCAATAGAAGCCGATCAGATTGAATGGGCATTCGGGTGGTTACCCGATACCGAAGTAATATATATGGCAGCCGAGGAGTGTTATATCCTTCTGATGGGGATCCGCAGTGTCCAACCATATGTCCCTCACCGTGTATTACGTCAACTAGGAAGGTTTCAGGTTATTCCTACCGATCAAGACCTAAGGAAGTACGCCATTGAGTTGAGCCCGGGAGTTGTCTTCCCCGAAGAGAAGGTTAGAAGGCTGTGGCACGAATGTCGGTTCCTCGAGCCTAAAACCATGGTCCGGGAGCTATCTAAAGGAGAGGTGGACCCAAAGTACAACGTGTGGTTCGGGAAAAGATTTCGGATTCGTCGAAAATGTTCTAAAAGAGCCCATGTCCAACAGTTCACGGAAGATTCACGGGAACAATGGGATTGGTTAGCAAAGGAGGAGGGATACAGGACGAAGATTGGCAGGATAGAACAACAGGTCCGGGACCTCCAATTCGAAAAGAACATGCAAGCTGCCACCGACGAAGGAGACAAAAAGAAGTTGGCACAAGAAAATGACTTCTTGAGAGCTCAAATCCAACAAATGAAAAGAGATGCTGACAGACAATCGAGGAGTCGGGCCGACGAAAAATTGATAAGGGGTTTGAGAAGCCAAGTCACCGACATCCAAAGAGAATTGGACGAGTCAAAAGCCCAAATAACGAGGATCCGTGCTAGCTGGAAAAAGGAGGCACATCAACATGCACTTCACCTAAAGCGGGCGGAAGAAGATTACACTGACATCATCACTAGCCTGAGGGAAGCAAATGTTGTCCTTAGGGAGCGGGTTTTCAAGCAAGCCCAAGATGCCGGAGCAGACCTCGACCGCTGCCACAATTTGATGGCCCGACTGCAAGGACAAGTGGATAGGCTCCTAGATCAAGTCACCAACAATGCTCGAAGATTGGGGGCGAAAAACCAGCAAATAGAGCGACTACTCGGAGAAAGGGACATGATCAAGGATAGAATTGGAGAAATCGGGCACTATGTCACCATGAAGTGCCTAGCTTGTGAACGAATGCCCCGCGCCGACCTTTTCACTTCAATTATGGGTTATGTTCACCGGATCATGGAAGAGTTGAGGGAACTGCACAAGGACCTCACACCAAGGCCCGCGGCAAGGCCGAATGATGCCTCGCGGCCCCCCAGGGATTTTAGGGCATTAGATTTTTGATTGAAAATGTATTTTGAAATGTTGAGTCAAGCTAGTTGGCATTTTTATCTTTACTTTCCCAAGTCAAGCATTTTCCTTTGTTTTGCTGATTTTTGTAAGACGTGTTTTGTAACTACACGGTTTTATTTGATATAAAGTTACTGAATTTTGCCACAATCTTGTCGCCAGAACTACGCTCGGTCTGATTCACGCGGGGTCGTGATACGTAGGCAATCCACATAAGATTCGACCACCACTAAAAAGAAAGAAAAAGAATCCAAAGGTTAAATAACAATAAAGCTTGCAAAGATAGTCGAAAAAGAAAAAGGAAAAAGGAAAGAAAAAGAAAAAGAAAAAGGGCCGGAATGACGCATGTTAAAGAGTACACGTAGAAAGGGTTATTTGGTTAGGTGCATTGCATCCAACGTGCTATAACATATCTGCCAAACTCGGTGAACTAACAAGTTTGTTGCGTATTCCAGAAAGTTTAGCAGTTGGTTTGACAGAATATACTGGCCAGCCATCACTACCGTACTAGATCCAAAGGACCAGTTACAGTAAGCATGTCGAGTTCCGGCAAGAGTCTTGAGGAAGAAAAATCCGAGCTACAAATCATGAAAGAAGAGGTAGACCGGTTAAAACAACAGGATAACAGAGATGCACCTGGCCTGGGCCAGGGAACAGTCTTCACCAAACCGCCCTACTCTCGCCTCAGCTCCGGAACATCCGCCCATCGATCCTTCAACAAGCGCCCCAAGCTATCCTTACTTTCAGGGGGAAAACCCATATGCCACCCACATTCCACCAGCCAAACCAAATCCTCCTCCGGTCACCCCTGTTTTTGTGGCCCCTCCACCTGCTCCTCTGCAAAGGCCGGCCAGCGAGCCATATGTTCACATCCACGACAACTCTTACTATCCTCCAGAGCCTACTTTCAGGGCTCCTGAACCACAATCACATACACCTCACTGGGATAATCCGGCAGAACCGGAAAAACACTTCCAAAGTTCGGAACACGAGGAAGTTGTCAGAAAAGTTAAAAGCCTGGAGCAGTCCTTCAAGAACATGCACGGTTTAGGCAACCAGGTCAGCGTCGCCTATAAGGATCTGTGTCCATTTCCGGACGTCCAGTTGCCAGCAGGATTTAAAATGCCCAAATTCGACCTATACGAGGGGCATGGTGACCCAGTGGCCCACCTGCGGGGGTTTTGCAGTAAAATGAGAGGGGCCGGAGGACGGGACGAGCTTCTGATAGCCTACTTCGGCCAGAGTCCGGGAGGATCGGCGTTGGAGTGGTACACTAGACAGGATCCCAGTAGATGGTTTACGTGGGATGATCTGGCTCAAGCTTTTATCGGCCAGCTCCAATACAATCTTGAGATAATCCCCGACCGCCTATCATTGCTAAAAATAGAGAAGAAGCCTGCTGAAAGCTTCAGGGAATTTCGGTTTCCGTTGGAGGGAACAGGCGGCCAGGGTAGATCCACCGATGAGAGAGAGCGAGATGGTGGACTACTTCTTGCGGACATTAGAGCCCACCTACTTCGGACATCTGGTAACGTCCGTAGGCAAATCATTCACTGAGGTGATAAAAATGGGGGGTATGATCGAGGAGGGTTTGAAGGCCAACAAGATCATGAGTTACTCAGCACTGAAAGCCACCACTCAGGCTATCCAAAGTGGTACTGGAGGAGTACCGGGGAAAAAGAGGAGAGAGGAAGTTGCGGCCGTCGAGTCCGGGGCATGGTTCAGAAATAGAGGCCCCGCACCCCAATATAGCCCACCCCAACCTCACCACCAAAACTACTCTCACAACCCATATAGCCATCCGCAACATTATTATCCCGCACCTGATCCCCATTTTACCGTCCACCATGCACAATCCTATTCTGCACCTCCCGTTCATGCACCGTGGCGTGCACCCAACCCCCAGAACAATCATCCACCCCCAAGAGCTTACCGAAACCCCTCGGGCGCGAGTTTCCGTCCGAACCAGGCATTCAGGGGCGACAGGGCGCCGAGGCCAAAGACTTTCACTCCCTTAGGAGAGTCTTATACCAGTCTGTTCCACCGGTTGAAGCAAGTAGGTTTGCTAAATCCGGTTGAAGCTAAGCTACCAAACCCCCTTCCGAAGAACCTGGACCATTCAGTAAATTGTGCCTACTGCTCGGGATGTCCGGGACATGATACAGAAAAGTGTTGGAGGCTAAAGACGGCCATCCAGGAGCTTATTGATACTCGCAGGATTGAAGTCCAGACTCCAACGGAGCCCAACATCAACCAAAACCCGCTTCCAACTCATCATGAAACCAATATGATCGAGTTGGTACGGGCGGAGGAAGGAAAGGAGAAAGCCTCTCAGACTGTAATGATGATTAAGTCTAGCGGGCAGGAACGAGAAAAGGGCCAAGCCTTGATGAGTCGCCCAGTTGCAAGAAGGACATACCAGGAGAGTCGGAAGCAGGAAAGGAAAGTGTGAACGAAGTACCGGTGAAGCCGGCCAAGATAGTTGTACCGGGGGCAGCAATCAAGCCCATCTTGACAGTAGCAGGCGTTCGAATGGATCCTTTCATCATCCAGCCGGCAACACAGCTGCCAGTAACTGATAGCCGGGCCGTCCCATGGAATTATGCTCGGATTACAACGACCTACAGAGGAAAGGAGGTGAAAGAGGAAGTTTGTGAAGCCCAAGGGTTGACCCGCTCGGGGAGATGTTTTGCCCCTGCGGAATTAAGAAAGACCACTCCGGCAGTATTGAAAAGCCGGTCACTGATGAAGAGGCAGAAGAATTCTTGAAAAAGATGAAGCTGCATGACTACTCTGTCTTAGAGCAGTTAAAGAAGACTCCGGCGCAAATATCATTGCTATCCTTGCTGATACATTCTGAAGAACATCGGCAAGCATTGATGAAAGTCCTGAACGAGGCACATGTACCGGATAAAATCTCAGTGAGCCATTTGGAGAAGATCACCAATCGGATCTTCGAAGCAAATCGGATCACCTTCACCGATGACGAGTTGCCTGAGGAAGGCACTGAGCATAACAGGGCTTTATATCTTACGGTGAAGTGCGAAGAGGCGGTGGTTACCAAAGTCTTGGTCGATAATGGGTCCAGTGCTAACATTTGTCCTCTCTCTACACTGGGCAAATTGAAAGTAGACATCGGCAGGGTACGCAAGAACAGCGTATGTGTTCGAGGGTTCGACGGAGGAGGCAAAGCGTCGGTTGGTGACATAGTGCTAATCTTGACAATTGGGCCAGTGGAGTTCACCATGGAATTCCAGGTGCTGGACATGGTGGTGTCATATAACCTCCTGATAGGGCGACCATGGATCCATGCCGCAAGAGCAGTTCCATCCAGCTTGCACCAACTCGTCAAGTTCGAGTGGGACCAACAGGAGATCGTCGTCCATGGAGAGAACGATCCACAATCGGGCACCATCATTCCCTTTGTTGAAACAGAAGAAGATGTTGGGCCGTGGGTATATCAGGTCTGCGATGTGGTGCCCGCCCACCGAGTTCCGGAAGGGGAATGTATTCCCGGCGACAGAACAATTATTGCGGATGTCATGGTGGCGCATGAAATGTTGCGACATGGTTTCGTACCCGGTAAAGGGTTAGGTGCATCTCTGCAAGGAATTATACAACCGGTATCAGTGGTCGAAAACTTGGGAACCTTCGGCTTGGGATTCCAGCCAACCTCAGAGGACATCCGGCGAGCAAAGAGGAGCAAGCAGAAAACATGGGTGCTCCCAAAGCCTGTTCCACGCCTTTCCCAATCTTTTGTCGGTCCGGAGCAAGAGGACATCCAGCGACAAAGATTCCCGGTCCTACGATCAGGCCAGATGAAGAGTTCTTCAGGAAGTTCGAGGACCTATTCACAGACGTATGTATGCTCGAGGACGGTGAAGGATCCAGTCATGCCGAGATACAATTTGTGGGACCAAAGGCAAAACTGAATAACTGGAAGGCTACTCCCCTCCCTGTCCGGAAGGAGTCTTGGTAGTTTGTCTTAGATTGTTTTTCTTTCGAAATGTTGTGTTGGGGGTTTGTCCCCGGAGTAAAATCCCGTTGTTTTGTTCATTTCTGATTTAAGTTTGCAGCTTGTTTTCCCTTTGTACAATTCCCATCAATGAAATTTGGTTCCTTCGTGTCTAATTTTGTTTATCTTTTTTCTTCCTTATACTTTTCTGAACAGCCTTCCTTCAACTGATTTTATGATATGGCGTGCTTAAAGATTAATCAACCCAGTCTAGAAAGTCAATCGGGTTTGGAAATAATAACACATGAAATAAGAAGTGACGAGAGTGAGTCGGAGTACGGCGATGATGAAGCCGTAGAAGAAATCGGTGAAGAATTAAGTCACTTCGAGGAAAAGCCCAAACCGAATTTAAATGATACCGAGGCCGTTAATCTAGGGAATGCGGATGACGTCAAAGAAACCCGGATAAGTGTCCATATTGAACCCAATCTGAGAGAAGAACCGATCAAAACACTCATGGAGTTTAAAGACATTTTCGCATGGTCGTACGACGACATGCCCGGACTCAGCACTGATCTAGTGGTTCATAGATTACCCACTGATCCGGCATATCCTCCCGTCAAGCAAAAGCTGCGGAAATTCAAGACGGAGATGAGTGTGAAGATTAAGGAGGAGGTAACCAAGCAGTTGCAGGCGAAAGTCATTCGTGTCACTCGATACCCTGAATGGTTGGCTAACGTAGTACCGGTGCCAAAGAAAGACGGAAAGATCAGAGTATGCGTGGACTATCGCAATCTCAACAAGGCAAGTCCTAAGGATAATTTCCCACTTCCCAATATCCATATCCTGATTGATAATTGCGCCGGACGCGAAATTGGATCCTTCGTGGACTGTTATGCGGGATATCATCAGATTTTGATGGATGAAGAGGACGCAGAAAAGACGGCTTTTATCACACCGTGGGGGACTTATTGCTACCGAGTGATGCCGTTTGGTTTGAAGAATGCAGGAGCAACATATATGAGGGCGATGACTACGGTATTCCATGATATGATACACAAGGAAATTGAGGTGTACGTGGATGATGTGATCATAAAGTCTAGGCGTCAAGAAGACCATGTTGCCGACCTCAGGAAGTTCTTTCAAAGACTTCGAAGGTACGACATCAAGCTCAATCCGGCCAAATGCGCATTCGGAGTTCCCTCAGGAAAGTTGCTAGGATTCATCGTCAGCCGACGGGGCATTGAGTTGGACCCCTCCAAAATCAAGTCCATTCAGGAGTTACCCCCGCCGAAGAATAAAACAGAGGTAATGAGTCTGTTGGGAAGGTTGAATTACATCAGTAGGTTTATTGCCCAGCTCACGGCAACTTGTGAACCCATATTCCGCCTATTGAAGAAAGACGCTGCGATAGAATGGACGGCAGAATGTCAGGAAGCGTTTGACCGGATCAAAGGGTATCTGTCAAATCCACCCGTACTAGTTCCGCCTGAGCCAGGTAGACCCCTGATTCTTTATCTGACGGTCTTGGAGAATTCGTTCGGCTGCGTACTGGGGCAGCATGATCTTACCGGCAGAAAGGAACGGGCCATTTACTACCTCAGCAAGAAGTTTACAGTCCACGAGGTCAAGTACACTCATCTAGAAAAGACATGTTGCGCCCTGACTTGGGTAGCCCAAAAGCCGAAACACTATTTGTCTTCTTACACCACTTACCTCATTTCGCGTTTGGATCCGTTGAAGTATATTTTCCAGAAACCAATGCCTACAGGGAGGTTAGCAAAATGGCAAATATTACTTACGGAGTTCGACATCATATACGTGACAAGGACGGCTATGAAAGCTCAGGCCCTGGCCGATCACTTAGCTGAAAATCCTGTTGATAACAAATACGAACCCTTGAGGACGTATTTTCCAGACGAAGAGGTGTTGCAAATTGAGGGGTTAGAACTAACCAAGGATCCAGGGTGGAAGCTCTTCTTCGATGGAGCGGCCGAACGCAAAAGGAGTCGGAGTAGGGGCTGTGCTTATTTCTGAAACAGGACATCACTATCCTGTTACTGCTCAACTGCGTTTTCATTGTACCAATAATATGGCTGAGTACGAGGCATGTATCTTGGGGTTACGATTAGCGGTGGACATGGATGTACAGGACGTCTTGGTCTTGGGGGACTCGGACCTTCTGGTACATCAGATTCAGGGAGAATGGGAAACCAGAGATCTAAAGCTTATCCCATATCGTCAGTGTTTGCATGATTTGACCAAACGCTTTCGATCGGTAGAATTCAGGCATATCCCAAGGATGCATAATGAGGTTGCCGACGCGTTGGCTACTTTAGCGTCAATGCTACATCACCCGGACAAGGTTCGTGTCGATCCGTTACATATCCATGTCCGGAATCAACATGCTTATTGTAATGTGATAGAGGAAGAGGTGGATGGTGAGCCGTGGTTTCATGATGTCAAGGAATACCTCAGGTTAGGAGTATACCCGGAGCAAGCAACCGGAGATCAAAAGCGAGCTATTCGGCGGTTGGCGAACGGATTTTTCCTTAGTGGAGGGGTGCTGTACAAAAGAACCCCGGATTTGGGATTGTTGAGATGTATAGATGCGAGTCAAGCCACAACAGTGATGACGGATATACACTCGGGAGTTTGCGGACCACACATGAGCGGATACGTATTGGCAAAGAAGATTCTTCGAGCAGGATACTATTGGCTCACTATGGAGCGGGATTGTATAAGTTTCGTGCGAAGATGCCATCAGTGTCAGATACACGGAGATTTGATTCATTCTCCACCGACTGAATTGCATACAATGTCCGCACCATGGCCGTTTGTCGCATGGGGTATGGATGTTATTGGACCCATTGAGCCTGCGGCTTCCAATGGTCACAGGTTCATTCTGGTAACGATTGATTATTTTACCAAGTGGGTAGAGGCCAAAACATTCAAATCAGTGACCAAGAAGGCGGTAGTGGACTTCGTACACTCCCACATCATCTGCAGGTTTGGAATTCCAAAGATGATCATTACGGATAACGGTGCAAATCTTAACAGTGGATTGATGAAAGAGGTATGTCAACAGTTCAAGATTACACACCGAAATTCCACACCGTATCGCCCAAAAGCAAACGGTGCGGTCGAGGCAGCAAACAAGAACATAAAGAAGATATTGAGGAAGATGATAGAAGGGTCCAGGCAGTGGCATGAAAAGTTACCATTTGCGCTGTTGGGTTATCGCACTACCGTCCGGACTTCGGTAGGTGCAACTCCTTACTTGTTGGTATACGGGATTGAAGCAGTAATACCCGCAGAAGTTGAGATTCCATCCCTCCGAATTGTCGCTGAAGCTGAGATTGATGACGACGAGTGGGTCAAAACCCGATTAGAGCAATTGAGCTTGATCGATGAAAAGAGATTGACGACAGTATGTCATGGCCAATTGTATCAAAAGAGAATGGCGAGAGCATACAACAAGAAGGTACGTCCCAGGAAATTTGAAGTGGGACAACATGTGCTGAAGAGAGTTCTACCACATCAGGCCGAAGCGAAAGGCAAGTTCGCTCCAAATTGGCAAGGGCCATTTGTTGTAACTAGAGTATTATCCAACGGCGCTTTATGTTTGACTGATGTCGAGGGAAGATGCACCGATATGGCTATCAATTCTGATGCGGTTAAGAGATATTATGTGTAATTCTTTGATGCGTTTGTCAACGTTTGGTTTCGTTTGTGTGTATTTGGCATTTTTCGGAGAATGAAATGACAGAGGCAACTTTTCTACTACCCAAACACTTTAACCTTTGTTTCCCCATTTGAGCCTTAATTATTCTTTCATATACCCTCTTTCGGAATCATCAAGGAAGATGTGTAACAGAATAGAAAAGAAACAAAGAAGTAATACAAGAAAAAGTGAACTACGTTCGACCCGATTCCTCAAGAAGGATACGTAGGCGCCACACGGCTCGGTCATAATAAAATAAAAATCAAAAATCCCCCAAGCAACAAAACCGGGGCAGAAGTCATTGTTTCGTTGGAAAGATAGTGTGGATTCCGAAAGTTGTAATAAGCTAACCGTTGAGGCTAAACCCCTTTCTTCGGCCTCACGCGCAGAAACCATATCAAGAACCAGAAAGACCTCTCGATCAGTATTTGAGAAGTGCCAAGGCATGTGAATGAAAGCCAAGAGTGACATCCCGACCCTCGATTGAATTCAGGATGCACAAGCCGAAAGGGGATAACGCTCTAGAGGGAATCTCAGGGGGATACCCCGCCGCAAGGAAAGAAAGCATAAATGAGAGAGTCTTAACGGTGAAAACCCTCGCGGGCACCTTAAGGCGAAGGAAGTTGAGAGAAGTAAAATGAGAGAGTCTTACGGTGAAAACCTTTACGGGCACCTTAAGGCGACGGGAGATAGAGAGAAATGAGAGAATCTCATTAGTGAAAACCCTTTGAAGGGCACTGTGAGGTGACAGGACGAGATAGTTGCAAGATGTCTGCATGAGACAAGGTTTGGACATCCGTTTACCTCTAGCAGGACGCGGTATCAGAAAGTGATTGACATGAATAGACTGGGTAGTTTAATCTCAAAGGCGCGGCATAACATTGGATCAGGCACACATTCAGATAAGTTTTCCTATTTTTGAGTTCAGAAAAGTTTTTCTCTTCTTTTGTCATTTGCGGTCAGTATTCTTTTCCTTTCTTTCATTTTTCGAAAATTGATTTTTCAAAGCTTACTACCAAGTCTCCCAAAGCAGTATATTGAAAGTGGATAGGCACGGAACAAGGCAATAAGACAAAAGTCGTTACGATAGTGAGATTGGGATGACAGGCTGAGTGGAAGGTTCGCAAGAATTATGGAGTATGATGGACACATGTGGCATGTCCGAAAGATGATTTCACGCAGCAGATCACCGGCTAAAAAGAGTCGGACCAAACCAAAGAGTGGAATAAAAGGAAAAGATGAGAGGTCGTTCGTAGAAAAAGCATCTTCCCAAGCAAGCGTCAACGTCGTCCTCAAAGTTCGAGAGAGGCCAAGCAGCTGAAAGAGAATGGCCTCAACAAGAGTGGCACGACCACTCGCGGCATTTTGAAACTAACAATTTTTCTTTGATTTAAAGCAGGAAAAGAGGGTCCGACGGCAGAAAAGCATACCGTCCAGAAGTTTATCACACTGGGGCAGAAAATTTTCTCTTGTCGCGAAAATTTTCTGGAAAGCAAGACTCAGAGGTTAAGTGTAGAAAGCAACACAAGATGGGGTGATCTTTGAGCCCGGTATCATCCCCAGCAGTTATTGGAAAAAGAAAAAATGGCTTCGAGATTTCCCCAGCAGTATTACATCCTATAATTTGATCAAGGAAACAAAAGCGTGAGTCCCAGAAGAGGTAGGAGAAGAAGGAAGAGAATGAGGGGTGAAGGAAACAAAGAATACTTCCTCGGCAGCATCACCCCCAGCAGGCGAGTAAACAGTTCCAAAAATATCCCCAGCAGCCAGAAGAAAAGTAATACGACCGGGGGAAAGCAATTCCAAGACAGGATAATTCAGAAGAGAAGGTGTTCCGAGAGGTAACGCAGGAAGAAGAAAATGGTACAAGAGGCGAAGGAAGGTAATCAAGATAGGATGAAATCAGTGAAGTTGTAATGGAAGTCAGGGAGCCCGCCTGGAGAATGGAGTGGCGATTTTATTTTGAAGTAGTAGTTGAAGTCAGGGAGCCCGCCCGGAGAATGGAGTGGCGATTTTATTTTGAAGTAGTAGTTGAAGTCAGGGAGCCCGCCCGGAGAATGGAGTGGCGATTTTATTTTGAAGTAGTAGTTGAAGTCAGGGAGCCCGCCTGGAGAATGGAGTGGCGATTTTATTTTGAAGTTGTAGTTGAAGTCGGGGAGCCCGCCTGGAGAATGGAGTGGCGATTTAGTTTTGAAGTTGTAGTTGAAGTCGGGGAGCCCGCCTGGAGAATGGAGTGGCGATTTTATTTTGAAGTAGTAGTTGAAGTCAGGGAGCCCGCCCGGAGAATGGAGTGGCGATTTTATTTTGAAGTAGTAGTTGAAGTCAGGGAGCCCGCCCGGAGAATGGAGTGGCGATTTTATTTTGAAGTAGTAGTTGAAGTCAGGGAGCCCGCCCGGAGAATGGAGTGGCGATTTTATTTTGAAGTAGTAGTTGAAGTCAGGGAGCCCGCCCGGAGAATGGAGTGGCGATTTTATTTTGAAGTAGTAGTTGAAGTCAGGGAGCCCGCCTGGAGAATGGAGTGGCGATTTAGTTTTGAAGTTGTAGTTGAAGTCAGGGAGCCCGCCTGAAGAATGGAGTGGCGATTTAATTTTGAAGTTGTAGTTGAAGTCGGGGAGCCCGCCTGAAGAATGGAGTGGCGATTTAATTTGAAGTAGTAATTGAAGTCAGGGAGCCCGCCTGAAGAATGGAGTGGCGATTTAATTTTGAAGTTGTAGTTGAAGTCAGGGAGCCCGCCTGAAGAATGGAGTGGCGATTTAATTTTGAAGTTGTAGTTGAAGTCAGGGAGCCCGCCTGAAGAATGGAGTGGCGATTTAATTTTGAGGTAGTAGTTGAAGTCAGGGAGCCCGCCTGGAGAATGGAGTGGCGATTTAATTTTGAAGTAGTAGTTGAAGTCGGGGAGCCCGCCTGGAGAATGGAGTGGCGATCTGTTTTAATTCGGTAGAGGAAAGCGGTAGAATGTAACAGAAATCTTCGGCATGAATCCAAGTTCGTAAGAAGAGACGAAGCATCAGAAGGAACGCCAAGTCAGACAAGATGGCAAGGAGCGCGACAAGATCAAGTTACAAAGGATAGATAAGAACTTGTAGTACTGTAACTTAGTCTAGCTTCTTGTTTTTGTTGCTTAGCGCGGTGTAACGAGGAAATCAGCTAAGCAGTGGTAACAGCAGTAACAGCGGCAACAGCAGTAACAGCAAGATCGCATCAGTCATGGTAGTCCCAGCTACCAGAACTTCCCGAACTACATTGACCCGATTCCCTTTTAGCCAGGGATATGTAGGAGACCTTTGAAGCAAGGTTCGGTCAAAACTTTTCCAAAATGCTTCATACGGAGTGTTCGAATGGGCAAAAATCGCTTATATCCGCTCATTTATCTTTGCACGAAAACTCTGCGTGTTTACGCGCAAAGAGGGGCAGCTGTGAGCACGTGATTTTTGCCTTACTTGAGAAGTACTCCCGGAAAATTCAAAAATAAAAATAGTTTCGTGTTGGGTATGATTTTTGTGATTTTGTGTTATTTTATCTTTTGTGTGCACGTTTATTTATTTAAATTAAAAATACAAAAAAAAATATATATGCTAAGTTTTGCATTTTTAGTGTTTGATATCGAAGTCATGTGATTTACATTTTTAGGTGATATATAATTGAGTGGGATAATTGTATGCATATATATATATATATATATATACATGTACATATATATATGTGTAGTAATGAGATCAAATTGGGCCATAGTTTAGTCCAGGTAAAAACCAGGCCCAAACGAATTTCCCCCAATCCAGCCCAAATGCCCGTCCAAACTTCAGCCTGGGTAACGCTTGATCTGGACCGTTGGATTTTATTATCCAACGGCCCAGATTAATCCTTTAATCCCAATATACACTCAGACTATGATTTAACCAAACGACGTCGTTTGGTTTAAGTGAGGGGATCCTGATCGTTGATCGTAAATGATCCAACGATCAGGATTCAATCTCATCTCCGGTATATATTCCTCATTCCATACCCCGCCCCCCAAGCCAGACCCCCCCTCTCCCTTCATCTCCTTCAGAAGCTCTCAAAGCCCGGTGTAACGCCGCCGTGCCCCGCCTGCCGGAAATCGCCTCACGGCGGTTCCGGTAGGCCAATCACCACCAAACCAATGCCAAAACCTTCCCCTCACCTCCCCCATCACGAACCCAGCCTCCACTAACCTCGAATCATGCCGGAGCTCCTCGAATCTTCATTTGAAGATTCGAGTCAAACTCGAACCAATGCCAAATCACCCCAAATTCACACCACGGTCTCCTCACACCTCCCCCACACTCCCATTGACATTGGTTTGCTTCGAATCTAACCAGAAATGCAAAAGCCCCAAATCCGAGCCCAAGAACCCTAGAATTCCAAGATTAGGGATTTTGCCCGAGTTTAAGAATTTGGAGTCAATAGGCTCTAATTGGAGTGTTTTTCGTTCGAAAAACACTTCAATTAAAGCGTGTTCACTTCAAAAATGCAATCTCAAGTCCGTGGAAGCCTGAATTTGTTCGAGTTCGGATTGTCTTCATTAGGTATTTCAATCTTCTTCTGTTTTTAGTTATTGTTGTGTTCTTTGTTTGGTTTAGCCGTTAGTTGCTCCCTTTTGTGCTTAAATTTTATTTTTTGTTTCTTTTGTGAGAGGTCTGTCCTTCTACCCCTTAAGACCTTTATTTGGTCATTCTCATTTTGTTTGTCGTTGGAAAATGTTAGTTATAGAATGAGTAGTCGCCTCGATCAATATTGTCAAGTGTTCAATTTTGCATTTGTTTCTTGTTTACCTGAAATTGTTGAATCACTGATTCGACGATTGACTTGTTACCAATTGTACCTATTGTATGCTGTGATCGATTCAATGAATGTCGTCTAGTACTTAGTTTCAATTGTTGCCGAGATTTTTTTTATTCACTGTTTCATCGGCTAAGATTGTTATCACTGTGATGTGTTGTAACTGATTAGATTTTACTATACTAGATGATGTTACCATTGGGTTTTGCTGGCTGTGGGATTCTGGAGTTTAGTATTAGGATTGAATAAACCCATTTGTTTAATCCCTCACCCATAAGATGGCCCAGTGGAGCCTGCTATTACAGCAGGGCACTCCACCAAGCTCTGATTTTCATACTTAGTTTACTAAAGCCCACACCCAGACATCTACTAGTGCTGAAACAGAAGGGAGCAGTAGGATGGGCAGGGCCTTAGTTTAATTTGCTGGCCATCCAAAGTAGAAGGGATTGGCTATAAATATAGGATAGACAGTGATAAACGGGGAGACATACAGACTGGAGAGGAACTAGAAAAAGACATACAGTAAGGAAAAAATATACCTAGAGAGGCAAAAACAGTAAACCTGGAGAGAACACAGTCATAGACATTAGAGGGTACTGGAGAGAAAAAATAGATATAAAGATACAGAGAAAGGCTACTGTTTCATTGGTTCCGGGGTCACTGTTTTGTGAGTTTTGATGCAGTGGCTGAGCTATTAGGCTTTCGTGTGTTGTGGTTGTGTTTTGCTGTTGGTGGTAGTGTTCATTTGGTACTGTTGGTCAGTAGTGTTGCTGTTCTTGGTCGTTTGTTTTGCTGGCTGGTTGATAGTTGTTGCTGCCCGGGTTGAGTTGTTGCTGTTAGGCATTGGTTGTTGTTGCTGTGCCATTGTTGTAGCTGGTTCAGTGGTTGAGGGCTGTGGTAATTCCAGTGATTCGAGTTGTTGCTGTTAGTCTTTGTGTTGTTGCTGTGAGTTGTTATTGCTTGGTCAAACATTGTTGCTGGTTCACTTGATTGTTGCCACTGTTAGTGTTTGCTATTGGTTTAGTTGAGGGCTGCCATTAGTGGTTGTGGCTGTGGTGTTCATTTGGTGCTGTTTGGTCAGTAGTGTTGTTACTCTTGGTCGTTTGTGTTGCTGGCTGGTATGTTGTGTTGCTGCCTGGGTTGATTTGGTGCTATTGTTCCATTGTTGGTTGCTGGCTGGTCTATAGTATTGCTGCCTGGGTTGGTTGTTGCTGTTGTTTCATTATTTTGTTGGTTGTTGGTCTATTTGGTTGCTGGTCTATTGGTTACTGGTTTACTGTTGTTGTTACTGATCCTGCTACTGTTACTGCATTGCCATTGCTCACTCTTCTTTGTTCTTCCGCATTCCAGGTACACACCTCTGTTATTGTAGTTCCTTGGTTCGAAAGAATGAAGTTTGAAGCTTATGCATAAAGCCTATTGAAACATGTAGTCGCCTAAAGTTCTTATGTTTAAGTGCATTCTGTTATTCTCCAATTAAGCTTGTACTGTTAGTTTTGGTTATGGAAAAGTGTAGCTAGGCCAAAGATACACTGTCGTTAGATAAGCACGTAAACCTGAATTAGTCTGTTGTATCCTTATTCAATCTTCTCTGCTCGCGTGTGTAATCTCCAAATCTGTTAACGTTAGACCTTATGCTAAAAGCAAGATTAGCTAGGGAGTTGTTACTCAACGGAATGATGTAATTAGATTAAAAAGAGTCGGGGGCGCATTTCATGTGACCCGACCCCAATTTTGGGCAAGAGTAAACAAAGCGTGTCAGGAATCACAGGCGCATTTCATGTGGTGTGGTTCGTAGCGAGTTTTAAATAATTTGGAATCAACTCTTAAGTAAAATACAGTGGGATGTAGTTCGCTTTAGATTTGAATCAAAGGTGCGCCTCACCCAATAGTTACATTAGTCACACAACCTTCATAAATGTACATATAAAATACTTAGATTTTGAGACGCGTCGTTTCTTAACGAATATCACGCCCTTCTCAACAGTGTAAATAAGTAGTCGATCCGGGCGCATATTTTAGTTCTATCTTCTTAAATACGGGTGTGCATTTCATGCGACCCGAATCCAAACCCCGAAATGTTGAATAAAGATATGTCGAGGATCCGGGTGCATTTCATGTGACGTGATTCGAAAGCATATTTTTAAGCAACTTTCTCTTTCGTAAATCATAACCAATAATAAAGCGGTAAAAAGATATTAACTTGCACTAGGTACATAATTGTAAAAAGCAGATAGATAAGCCAAACACGACAGTTGAGCGACCGTGCTAGAACCACGGAATTCGGGAATGCCTAACACCTTCTCCCGGGTTAATAGAATTCCTTATCCGGATTTCTGGTTCGCGGACTGTTAAATAGAGTCATTCTTTTCCTCGATTCGGGATTTAACCGGTGACTTGGGACACCATCAATCTCCCAAGTGGCGACTCTGAAATAATTAAAATAAATCCCATCTCGATTGTCCTTTAATTGGAAAAACTCTTTGCACTTTTGCGGGTGCGTAAAAAAGAGGTGTGACAATAATAAAAATAAAATATTAATAAATATAGTAAATTATGTAATAAAGAAAAATGAGGAACTGAAAGTTATTGATGACCATATGAATCTTTTTCTAATTTCATTCGATTTTCTTATTGGTCACATTTCATTGAATAAGAAAAAGAAAATTAAAATTTAATTCAGACAATATGATCAAACAAATTAGATCACACAACATTGTGAGCGCTTAATTTTTTATTATATTTGAATTTTTCGTCATTTTTTAGTATGTAAATATATTTTAAGTTTAATTCACATATTTTAGCTCTTATTTCTCCTTTTATATATTTTAATTAAAGAAAATTGAAAACAATTAAAAAAGAGTCACATTTTTAATATAGGCTTTATCTTCATTTACAAATAAAGAAAAGGTTTTCCAAATTAATATATTAGCTTGATAAGTAAATTTTGAGTGATTAGTATTTTATCTTGCTATTCGAGTTTAGGAGTAGCATTTTTATTTTCATCTCTTAATCAATAAAAGAAAATCAAGATCACAAAAAAAAAAATTAATTTGGACTAGCTCTTCTAAAATCTTGATTTGTCCAAATAGTCATGACCCAAATTGGGCCTAAACTTGAGTCCAATAGCCGAAAACCCATAAGATTTTCTCTTTCCCAAAACCCTACAGTCTTTTATATATATCTCATTATCTCATTGAAAGAAGGGTTATGCTAACCTACTACAACCATTGTATACATATTTAGTTTCTCCAAAATACCCTTAATATTTAAATCACCACACTAAATTGAAGGGCTCTTTTGTCTTTTAATAGAATTCAACATTTCTCCCAAAAGTAAATCCAACTTTTTCAAAACTTTTTCTCGTATTGCTCACCATTGAGAAACAAATCGCAGAGACAGAGTCCATGAAAAATTTGCAGAGATGATATCGAGGAAAATCTGAGCTTCATCTCCTACTTTTAACAACAGTTCTGTAAGCACAATCTAAATCTTCCATGAATCTAACCTAAATTCTTCATCTTCCACAGTCTGTATTTCTCTTTAAATCAATGAAGATAAGTTTGGGTTTTCCCATTCGTAGTGGAGTTTCACTACTAAAAAAAGCTAATTTGCGACTGAATATTTGCAACCAATTCAATCGGAATTATCAAAAATAATACTATTAGTTATATTTTTTTTAATCCGGGATAAATTATTGCAATGGATTCAGTCGAAAACCAAAAGGCAAATAATTTTATTTGATCATTTGCGTCCGTTTCGGTCACAAATAATTTTATACTGGTCAAATTATTTTCACTAGCCCGCCCAAATGAGCTGAAAATAGAGAAGACCTAATTTTATTCTAAGAAAATCCGCCTCCACCTGCTAAAGTATGAAGAAATTTAGAACAACTGGCCGGAATCCATGGTGAATCCGGTGATTTCTGGACAGACAATGAAGAAGAGAGCTAAAGAGATGGAGGAGTGTTTAAGAGAATTCTAGAACCGTTTTCCATTACTCTGTAAAATGATGATATATGTTCTTTTATATACAAAGGGTAAAATTGGTAAAACAAACTAAGCTTAATGGGCTAGCTAAATGGGTAAAATAACTATTGGGCCAATACAAGATAAATATACAAACTAAAATAAAACCACTGGAATAGACCCAATATTCCAAATACTAAAGCTAAACTCTAACACCCCCCCCCCCCTCAAGTTGGAGGGAGGTTGCCAACACCCAACTTGCCCAATATATCGTGATAGTGAGTCCCGGACAAAGGTTTGGTTAGCATATCTGCCAGCTGAAGCTTAGTAGGAACAAAAGATAGAGAAATGAGCCCTTCGTGCAGCTTTTCACGAACGAAATGACAGTCAAGGTCGATGTGTTTGGTCCGCTCGTGAAAGACTGGATTTTTGGCAATATATATTGTTGATTGACTGTCGCAGTGAAGAGGAATAGGGATCAAAGAAGGAACAGTCAATTCAGTCAATAACCTGGAGAGCCAAGCCAATTCTGCCACCACCCTTCGCATAGATCGATATTCAGCTTCTACACTTGACAAAGAAACAGTTGGTTGTTTCTTTGATTTCGAACTGAGGAGACTGAAACCAAGCATCACAACAAACCCACTAACAGACCTGCGGGAATCTGGGCAGGCAGCCCAATCAGAGTCACAAAAAGCCTGCAGCTCAAACGAAGTAGAATTAGACATTAATAGGCCTTGCCCTGGATTCCCCTTGATGTACCTCAGGACATGGAGGGCAGCAGAATAATGAGTAGTTCTTGGAGAATGCATAAATTGGCTTAGTAACTGCACAGCAAATGACAAGTCTGGTCTAGTATTTGTAAGAAAGTTAAGTTTACCAACCAACCTCCGATACAAAAGAGGGTCAGCCACGAGATCACCAGAATCAGAAGTTAACTTGATAGAAGCAGGCAAGGGAGCAAAAACAGAGGCATCACTGTCACATGCAAACTCACTTAAGAGTTCTAAAGCAAACTTACGCTGAGTAATAATAACACCACCCGGCTCTTGAAGCACTTCTAATCCCAGAAAGTAGTGCAAGTGTCCCAGATCCTTGATTCGAAATTGATTATCCAAAAAAGACTTTAAAGCAGAAATTTCAGCACGATCATCACCGGTCACAAGCACATCATCAACATAAACTGCTACTATTACAGTAGAATCATGAGAGATTTTCAAAAATAAAGAATAGTCATTTTTGGAAGCTACATATCCTCTAGAACACAAAGCGTCACTGAGTTTGGAATACCATTGCCTAGAAGCTTGCTTTAGGCCATATAAAGATTTTTGCAACTTACAAACCAATTTAGGAGATGGAACAGACATTCCTTGTGGAATTTTCATATATACTTCCTCCTCTAAATCCCCATGCAAAAATGCATTATTAACATCTAATTGAAACATATCCCAACCCTTTTTAACAGCTACAGCGATGACACTTCTGATGGTTGTCATCTTGACAACAGGGGAAAAAGTGTCGGTATAGTCAATGCCTTCTAATTGTGTGTCTCCTCTAACCACAAGTCGTGCTTTGAATCTCTCAATGGTGTCATCTTCCCTATGTTTAATTTTATATACCCATTTATTACCAATTGGTTTCTTCCCCGGAGGTAAAGGAACAATGGACCAGGTTTGATTAGCCTCAAGAGCCTCAAATTCTTTATTCATTGCTTCCTGCCACGTAGGGTGAAGAACAGCCTGCTGAAAAGTGGCAGGTTCCTGCACAGTGCTAACAACCCTTACTAAATGTTGATTATTAGAAGATAAACTACTTAAGCACAAGTGATTAGGAAAAGTGGAATAGTTGGTGAGTGTAAAAAGAGGTGAAGTAGGAGTAGAATAACAAATGTAGTCTTGCAAGTAGTTAGGGACTGTATGAGGCCGAGAAGATCTCCTCAAAGGGAAACTAAAAATAGGAGGATCAGGAGTATGAGAAGAGGTAACTGGAAGTGGAGAAGAAGTAGGGGCTGGAGAAGATATAACTAAAGGTAGAGAAGATATACGAGTTGGAGAAGTTGGAGGAACAGGTACTGTAGAAGTGGGAGGAGGAGAAAAGGGAGATGTGGTGTCATACCTAGCTGCATCATTTAGGCCTATTTCAGAATTAAGCACTGGAGTAGGATGATAAAAAATAGATGTAGGGTTTCCAGATTTACAAGGAAAGATGGACTCATGAAAAATAATATCTCTAGATACTATAATTTTCTTGGTATCAAGTTGAAGTACCTTGTATCCTTTTTTTGGAAAAGGATACCCAATGAATACACAAGCAGAAGATCTGGGTTTAAACCTATCTCGAAGAGGCTTTGGTGTGTTAAGATAACACAAACAACCAAATGCCATGAGATATTGATAAGATGGAGGGGATTTAAACATTACTTCATGTGGAGACTTCCCAGATAAAACAGTGCTCGGGAATCTATTAATGAGATAAGTGGATGTAAGAACACAATCACCCCAGTAAGAAGTGGGAAGACCAGACTGAAATAAAAGAGCTCTTGCTGTCTCAAGGAGGTGTTTGTGCTTTCTTTCTACCACACCATTTTGTTGAGGGGTGTGTGGACAAGAAGTCTGATGTATGATACCTTTAGAACTAAGGAAGGAAGAATTTTCGAGGCTAGATCCTAATTCTAGTGCATTATCAGATCTAAGAATTTTAACCTTCATATTGAACTAAGTCTCTACCATACAAAAGAAGGCTTTCAGAATGGTAAAAGCATTGCTCTTGCAGCTCAACAAATGGGTCCAGGTTACCCTACTGTAATCATCCACCACAGTGAGAAAATATCTATAGACCGAATAAGTGGAGGTGTGGTAAGGGCCCCAAAGGTCCACATGAATGAGATCAAAAATTTGTGTAGAAGAAATTTTACTATGCGGAAAAGAAAGTCTTTGTGTTCTAGCCAATGGACATATATTACAAATAAAAGGTTGTTTATTGCATGCAGGTAAAGAAATTCCAGAAATTTTTAACATTTTGGAAAAAGGAATATGACCGAGTCTAAAATGCCATAGTTCAACAGTATGATTGATAGAGGAACCTGTATTACATGTTAAACTAGAAGTCTTATTCGCACTATTTACAGAATGTAAGGGAGCAGGGATAATGGCATTATTTGCTGATTGTAAAGAAGCATAGATAGGGTGAGAATCAAAATCAGTAGTAGTAGAGATAATGGTGGGTTTGTCCATGATGTAAATTCCTTGAACCAGATCACCAAGAACCAGTGGCCTCTTCAGAGAAGGGGCCTGCAATATACAAGAAGTTGAGGTAAACAAAACATTACAATGTAATTGAACTGTCAATTTGTGTACTGAAAGAAGGTTGTATCTAAAACTAGGAACAAAGAGTACATTTTCCAAGATAAAAGTAGGAGTCAAAGCTAAAGATCCTACAGAAGTTACTTTAACTTTGTACCCATTTGGGAGAGTGACTAAGTAAGGAATAGGAAGATCACGAATATGTGTAAGTAAGGATTTATTTGAGGTCATGTGATCACTTGCACCTGAGTCTATTATCCAATACTCAACAAAAAGCTTAGAATGAAAACACATACAAGAACCAGCACTATGAGTAGCACAAGCTATCCTTCCAGCAAAGAAACGGGCTATCTTACCTGCAAAGTTGGCAGATGCTGTAAGCATTTCAGATTGAGATGCATGTTTTTCACCATTCAGACGACTAGTTTGAAGTAGAGAGACCAACTCTTGCAACTGTTGGAAGTGTTGAGGTGTGAAGGAAGATACTGAAGTCTGACATTTATCAGTGAACTCAGTGGAATTGTCGGTCACATGGCTGGCCGGGACTGTTGCAGCAATTCTTTTATTCTTAGTGAACTTGAAGTCAGATGGGAACCCATGCAATTTATAACATTTGTCGATAGTATGACCTGACTTCTTACAGTAGTTACAGTTGAGCTTCTTATTATCATTTCTTGGAGTAAACTTATGACCATATCTTTGTGTGCCTGAATAGGAAGCAGTCATGGATGCAGATTCTGGAACAAACTGAGCAGGGTTATGTATTTCAGTTTGTTTCTCATCTTGGAGTAGCATAGCATATGCCTGACTTATAGTTGGAATAGGCTTCATCATAGTTAGATTACGTCTAGCCCCACCGTAGCTTTCATTTAACCCCATTAACAGTTGCATTAGTTTTTGTATTTCCTTATCTTTCTGAGCTTTCTCCTTACCCCCACAAGTACAGTCACAAGTGCAACCAGAGGAACTGAGAGAGTCTAGCTCATCCCAAAGTCTTTTCACTTTGGTAAAATAAGATTGAATATCAGAAGAACCCTGAGAAACAGTACTTAGATCCTTTTGAACTTGATACCAACGAGCACCATTAGCTTGTCCGAATCTTTCATTTAAGTCAGCCCACATTTGACTGCATTTTTGGAATATATAACACTATCAGCTATATCAGGACTCAACGCATTCAACAACCAGCTAGAGATCATAGAATTGCATCTTTCCCACTGTTTAGCCAGGGGAGATGTGGAAGAAGGTTTGACAAAGGATCCATCTATGAACCCTAATTTATTTTTCGCACCCAAAGAGAGAAGAATAGACCGACTCCAACCCCCGAACCCTGAACCATTAAACTGCTTTGGTACTATCATGAGACCAGGATTGTCTAAGGGATGGAGATAGTAAGGATGGTCAGGATCATGAAAATTATCAGCATCAAAGTATTCATCACCCATTTTAAGTCACAAAAGCTAAGATATATCACTACGAATACACCCACAGACACCGTCAATACACTATACCACCATGCACACTACCAGAACAAGGATAGATCTTACCAACACCAAAAAGGATCACCACGCAAGCAACAAACAAAGAAAATCACGGTAAAACCACAAAATCATGAAGTTGAAACTGCCAAATTCAACTCGAAACTGCCCGTATGAAGTCGAAACTTGCCAAATGTAGCTCACCTTCAACCTTCCTTCAAATTTCCGCACATATAGAGAACAAAACTCGAAAGTGATCAACAGATAGAAAAAATATGAGAAAATTGAAAAAAAAATTGAGAAAACCCTAAAAAAGAGATTAGGGTTTCTGCAATTTGTAATCGGTTGACGAAAATGAAACAAGGAGAGTTATACTACTCTGATACCATGAAGAAATTTAGAACAACTGGCCGGAATCCATGGTGAATCCGGTGATTTCTGGACAGACAATGAAGAAGAGAGCTAAAGAGATGGAGGAGTGTTTAAGAGAATTCTAGAACCGTTTTCCATTACTCTGTAAAATGATGATATATGTTCTTTTATATACAAAGGGTAAAATTGGTAAAACAAACTAAGCTTAATGGGCTAGCTAAATGGGTAAAATAACTATTGGGCCAATACAAGATAAATATACAAACTAAAATAAAACCACTGGAATAGACCCAATATTCCAAATACTAAAGCTAAACTCCCCCTGATTTTGTCTTCTCCAAACGACTCACCCCCTGACTTCATCTCCCTCACACCACCCCCTTCACCAAACTCGCCGGAGAAACAGCCAACGCCTACACAGGCGAAACCTTTCGGTCCCTCTCAAGTCCGACGCTGACCACACACACGAACAGAGATGGGAGATTAAAGACAGCCGTGCCTGAAATCACAGCAAATCCCACCAAAACAGAGCAAAAGCTTTGATAGTAAGTTTCAATCTCCAATTACCTTAATTAGATGTGAGTATATACTTAATTCTTTCAGATATTTACATATTGTTAATTTTAAAAGATTTGAGTATATGAATGGGTCCATTTGAAGAAGAAATACGCCTGACCACCAAAAGTAGTACTCCAAGAAGTATCTCTTTATTTTTTTATTTTAACAAGATGATTGAAGTCGTATGGAGCAAAGTATTGAAGACTGAAATGAAAAGAAAGAAAGGAAAAGGGGGACAAATACTTGTGCACACTTTTTATTATTGCATCTGTGTCCAAGGAGTTTCTAAGTGAGCATGTTCCAATTAAATATTAAGCTAGGCGATAGGTCTTATGACTGTTTCATATCTCTGTGTCCAAGGAGTTTTTAAGCCTTGTTAGAGGCATAGTTCTTGTAACGTTAGCATTTGATGAATTTAAATGAAAATACATGTTCATGAGAATTCATATAGTCCATCACAGCTTTTTTGAGAATGAGACCCAGTTGTTTTTGTTTCTATAGTGAAACAAGAGCAAAATTGATAGCAATATATGTTATGCCTTGTTTAACACTGATATCGTGAAATGTGGGAACATACATGGTTGTTTAGTTCATTTAAGTTTGAATTCTCAAAAGCTGCATATTTTGCATACGCTACTGATCATGTTTCATTGCATGATCATGTCTCAAAATCTGTCCCTCTCCTTTCTTATTATTACTTATTTATATTAATATATTCATTGCATACATGATACGTAACATCTATTTATATGTTATTGAAATAACAATTCTACACCTTATTTTCATTTTGCTAAGCTGACTGTTGGTGGAAAAACATTAAGACTTTGGCTCCACTACCAAATTTATGTGTGAAACTAAAAAAGGAGAACTGGAAGTGTTATGTCCTATCAAAAGCTCTATAAAAGAATGGGAAGAGATATTGTATAATGGTGTCTTTTTCTACTAACCATTTGGTCCCTACTTAGCAAGAGCAAATGTGTCCCTACTCTGCTGCAGGTGGCTCCATAACCACCTGCAGCTTTGTGGAATGCAAGAGAAGGGAAGTAGTAGAAACTCCCAATTTGATCCTTCATTTGCAGAATGTATGTGAAATTTACAGAATATTACACTTATTCTAAACACTTGATCCATGATCAGTTTTCGACTTTCTTTCTGTGGTTGGGGTTTAAATGGCTTTCTCTGCAATGAGAATTATTGTTGTTAAAATTTCCCTTATTGTTTTATTTGTTAAACTAAAAAATAGTGGCTTTTTGCTTGATTTATAGTTGTTCATTATGGGTGTAGTCTATGTTGTATATGGAATGTTTTTTCATCTATATAAGTTGTCCAAATTGAGAACAATGAGTCTAATTCAACTTAAGAAGTTATGCTAATTATCGCTTCCAAATTTATTACACAGATGGATTCTCGCACTAAAAAATTTAAAAAATCTAAGAAGAAGAAACACACTTTACCTAGATCAAGTCAGCTTCCTCCACCTATACCAAATATGAGCTCTCTTCCTATGCCTCCTCGTCCTTCCATGCCAGCTTCACAGTCATCTGACTTTTCTAAAGTTCCTCCCCCATCTAGCTCGCTTCAGTATTACTCCATGCCTTCTCATGGTGGTTCAGCTTCGACCACCACTAATTTCATACCCACACCTCATTTTCCAGCTTCTTCCCCGCGTGGTCCTGCTAGTCAGATCGATAGCTCACCACCGATTGCATCCTCGAGCCATCATAGTAGCCAGCATGACGGTTCATCTTTTGTGCCTCATACATCGGCCACTCAATTATCATCTCCAGCATCATCCACTCCAAGTATATCTAACTTGGATATTAGAGGCTCTCATGCAGCTGCATCAAATTTGAATCTCACAGTGATGGATAAAAAAAGATCTCTATAATTATATCGATATTCAATGCATACTCCTAGAAAACTCTTGTTAAGCACCTCCACCTCCAACAAAATGAGTTTAGAACATGTGATTTAAGAGTTCAGCATATGCTTGCAAAGTAATGCTCTTTATATATTTATAGTGTATTACCGATTCACCTAGACCTGTTGGATATAAGCAAAGAAAAAAAAGTTACACCAACGTTATGATCAGTGAGTGAAGAGACATTAGAATAACTCTTGCCTTCACTGTAGCATTTGTCAAGGTGCTATGAGAAAAGCTAATGAAAAAAGCCCACTTCTTGGGAGATAAAAAACGGAAAAGGTCCAAATATGCTCGTGAACTATGTGAAATAGTACAAATATGTCCGTTTTTAATAGTTGTGCCCAAATATGCCTAAACCGTCTAATAATTATGCAAATTTGCTCTTTTTTTAACTTAAACAATATTTTTTTCTTTTCTTTTTTTAATTAATTAAAATCAAAATATTTTTTTTTCTAAAGCAATTTTTCTAAACGTTTTTTTTACTAAAAGGTGAATAAAAAAAAATGGAAATATTTATTTATAGTTTTACAACAGAACTGAAAAATATTTTCTAAAATAATATTTTTATTAAAAAAGGAACAAAATCTAAAAAGTAATTTTCTAAAGCAATATTTTTGTAAAAACTGAACAAAAGTTGAATTTATTTTTACTAAAAATTGAATAAACGACCATAAAGCAGTCCATAAATCGCTCTTAAACAACCATAAATCACTATCTTTAGCTACTAAAATTCGGCCTCAAAACAGAGAAACTGCTAAAAAAACGCAGCAGAGCAGCCCCATAACAACAACATTTTCGTTCGAGGCCGTCGAGTCCCTGTCTACTGTTTCAGTTGGTCATTTTCCGGTTAGTTTTCTGAGTTGCTGCTTTGAATTCATCATTAAAAGATTCATTTATCATCGCTGTCTCTCTTTATTCCATTGGAGCAAGGTACATCTCCTCGAGTTTGGCTGTGTAATTTGATTTGGATCATTCATGTTTTATGAAAAAAGGATTTTTGTGAAAACTACATGTTCTTATCTGTTAAACAAGTGATTACAATTATTGATTTACATGTCGTGCCTATTTGAATATAAAATTGGATCTAGGTACTGCTATAAAATAGGAAAATTTGAGCATGTCGCACATGATAGTCGATCTCTTGGCCACTTTCTCTGATATTAATGGTTTGAAGTGGGAATTTCGCATATCATTGTGTTAACATGAGCTCTAGTAGTTTGTCTAATACTTTCAGTTAGTTGGATTCATTTAATTGTTTAGAGTTCAATTTAACTGATCATACTAACTAGGTGATAAGAGTTCATAAAGAACTGGAAGGGAAGGGGTGAATGAAAGACCTTTAAATGGCTCCCTTGATAGCTTTGATTCATGCTCTTCTAATTTGGTTGGTTTATCTATTTGTTTACTTTCTTGGATGCCTTATTAAGTTGTTTGTTACTGGTTAAATATGAAATTGTTTGAATGAATTATTGCGAATGTTATGGGGCCGCTAGGAGTGGGAAAGGCCTAGCCCATTAGTGATCTAAAATTGCTCGCATGTTTTTGGAATTGGGCTTAGTCAAATGCTTGAAATAAGAAGTTTAAAAGGGGATAAGAGTTCAATTTAACTGATCATACTAACTAGGTGATAAGACTTCATAAAGAACTGGAAGGGAAGGGGTGAATGAAAAACCTTTAAATGGTTCCCTTGATAGCTTTGATTCATGCTCTTCTAATTTGGTTGGTTTATCTATTTGTTTACTTTCTTGGATGCCTTATTAAGTTGTTTGTTGCTGGTTAATTATGAAATTGTTTGAATGAATTATTGCGAATGTTATGGGGCCGCTAGTAGTGGGAAAGGCCTAGCCCATTAGTGATCTAAAATTGCTCGCATGTTTTTGGGATTGGGCTTAGTCAAATGCTTGAAATAAGAAGTTTAAAAGGGGATAAACATGAAATCTCTTTTAGTAGAAGTACTCCATAATCACAGGCCTCTTAACACACAATCACCGAATTAGGGATTACGCAACTTATTTTTGGTAATGGTAACAATTATATAAATGGGTAAAAATATTTACAAGAGATTGTGTAAACCACAATCGGACCCCAAAGGGTCACAGAACTGCCAAAGCCTATTCTATTTGATTACATTTCTTCTAGCAAATCCAGTAACGAATGTACATCCTCCCTATAGCTCATCTAGGAGGGAAGACACAGAAATCCCACGTGCTTTGCCCCCAAACGTTTTTTTAAAACAAATACACTCGTGTATGCGTGTGTTCAAAGCTTTGTTAAATGTGAGAGAAAATTGTAAGTGCCAAGTGAAAGAAACACGTTGGGGAAGAAGGAAACCTGGGTGCATTGACTCGAACGGTATTTCTTGCTCGTCCCCACTCTGCTTTTTGCTTATATTGCTTCTGGGCTTAATAAGTCTAAGGAATCAACTATTGTTTGCTAGATCACTCTTTTTTTTTTTGGCAGCTTCGGTTTCAGTTTGCCTGCCATGTGTTTGTCAAATTGCCTTCTGAAAGTTCATCTTCGCATGTCACAATGCCAAACTGAATCAGGATTCTCACATGTCATATAAGCTGTAAAATTGAACCTGCCATAGGGGCACATTTGAAATGCGTTGTTAAAAATAACCTAAATGTATCACTTGGAAAGATTAGTCATTACATGTGCCCACATAAGCAATGTTTACATTCCTTGCATAGAATACTAACTTCTATAATTATACTATGAATATGAATATCCTTTGCTCCTAAATTTCCTTTGTTCTTATTCTTCCTGTAATGTTACAGTCAAAATGCTGGCTTCTAAGGGAGCAGTTGTCCCAGATTCTAGAATGATGATGAGGACCGTATTCTCCCCCTGCAATGTATGTCATAACACTCTTAAAAAAAGGAGTTCGTAGCTTCATATGCTTCCTGCTTCATTTTTCTTTTATGTTTAGAAGCTCAGATTTCCTCTTTGATGATGAATCTTCTTGATACTTCATACGAAGTCTCCTTATTAGTACTTGCCTTTTTAACTCGACTTAAGAATCCTGTAAAAGTAGCACCTTTTATGTTGTTTCATCTTTAATAAAGAAAGAAGATTATAGGTGTGAACTATCAGGATATATAAGAAGCTACCATCTTTTTACATGTTAAGCTATTAAATGCTGAGGACCACGAAACCAAGTTTTGTTGTGATGAATACAATTTTTCTACCAATTAATGAGGGAAGATCATATTTGTTTTTTTTTTCTTTTTCAAAAAATGAGGGAAGATCATATTTGTTTTCCTTCTGTCAAAGCGACTATTGCTTCCTTGAAGTAGAAAGATGAAGTGCGGTCCACTGCTCTTTCTGTTCGTACTTTGTCAAAAGTTTGGTGTAATTTTCATTTACAACAGTTCTCTATGTGGAAAACTTCTGACTCTCTGGTTTATGTATCCTTTATCTCTTGAAGTTGATAAATTTTTGCATAAAATAGAAAATGATTATTTTTGAATTGTATATGTTGCAATAGTTAACAAAGGTAATATCTTCTCCACTTACCATTAACTACTTAAGAGTGGGTTGTTTTTGAATATAAGGGGGATGTTTTTGATATTATTATCCAATAACTGCGAGCCAATTCAAGCATTTGGGTGCATTTTCCCCCCATACCTCCATGCGCTCCTATCCACCCACCTTCCCTTTTTCCTGATTGTCTTTTAGGATGTAATGAGTGCAATAATTTTTGTTTAAACCATAGCGAATTTCATCCTTTATTCTGTACATCTAGTTCCGAAGGACCTTATCGCTTCTAAGTAGATATTGCATTTAATGATTACTTTTTAAAATTTAACAAGATATTTGACACATTAGTGCAAGAGTGTATTTTATGGAAAACAAATTTGATCCCTACTTCAAATGCTTCTCTTTCTCTGATGTATCAAATGTGCTAGATACAAGATACATAACCTTCCCTGGGCTAAAGAGTAGTGCAATAGAGTTTATGAACCAATCAGCTTTATGTCTTTGAGTTTATGTAAAATAATATCTCTGATTTTCTCGCTTTTGGAGATATTCTATAGTTGGCTTAAAATATCACACCTTTTTAATCAAATCAAATTATTGTTATCCAGATTTCACATATACCAGTTATTAGCTTTGGACGGAAAAGCTCGTCAAAAGCCTATAGTGCAAAAATGGAGCTCTCAATCACACGACCTGATGATTGGCATCTTCATCTTCGTGATGGTGACGTTCTTAAGACAATTGTCTCGCACAGGTTTTTAGTTAAATTCTTAAGCTGATGGTGTGGGACTCTAATCGATATATTGAGTAGTCGATTATTGATAGTTTATAGTTTATGTTCTTCCTTCTTTCCTTCTTCTACCACTTTGTTTAATTCGGTTTCTTATCTTGATTTTGACTTGTTCATGCTGCATTCTTTGATAAAGTGCACATCACTTTGGGAGGGCAATAGTTATGCCAAATTTGAAGCCTCCTATCACGACCACTGCTGCTGCTGTAGCATACCGGGAAGCGATATTGAAATCTTTGCCTGCCAATAGTGATTTCAATCCTCTTATGACACTTTATTTAACAGATACAACCAATCCTCTTGAAATCAAACTAGCAAGTAAGTCCAATATATTTTTTATATGGAAATATCTTTTATTTAAAATCACATAAAATTACATTAGATGTTATTCTTTTTTTTTTCTTTTTTTAGTGATAAGGTAGGGTAAACATTAGATGTTATTCTTCTATGCTATAACTGCATAAAGCTCAGCTAGTTCATATATGACATTCTTCTATCATAGTGCAGGCTTGTATCTTAGGAAACAAAAAAATAAGTTTCAGTGTATGATAATAGTCGTATATAAGTGTCAATAAAATCATGACAAGAAAGGCACCACTAGAAAGCCTATTTGGTGAAACATTAAGTAGTGGTGGAATAAGAGACATTGTAATTCTTCATTAATTCATTGTAAAGCTGACATTTTAGTTTTGCTGTTGTGACAATGTATATCTATGGTTAATAAAAAACTATTATTCCCTGCAGCCTTGCTTCTAGCATCCTGCATCGGTGGTTTTGTATAGCTTTTCAGGTGGTAATATAAATGATACTAGGGAGTCAGGGAAATGTAGTTCCAAATTTGAAAATAAGACCTTAAAATTCTTTTCAAATTTAGCCAGAAACCAATTTCTCCCTGTTGCTTTGCTTCTAAGGTCCTACTTGGGTTGTTTGGCTTTCTAGATGTTTGCAAAATGGGCACCTAGTGTTCAGGGAAGTGTATTCATAATTTGTTCTTAAGACATTAAAGTTCAAGACTAGATTCTCGGCTACCTGCCATCCTTTGCTTTTTTGGGTCTTCTTTTATGTCTACTTCCGTGTCAGATCATAATCCTTGAAATTCTGAAGTCAGTGTTGCGAGGCTCTTGTCTTTTACATAGTCTGGCTCCACTTACTTCCGTGAGAATTTAAACATGTTAAACTTTATAGCATTTAAGTTAAACGATTGTGTCCAGTCAGCTGGGTGCAGTTTTCTTTCCATAGCGAATGGTCCATGTTCATATATTTCTTTCCATGAAAGCATTTATGTATTATCCTTTGTTTCTTTTTCTTTTTGTTGCTTTATCTAGTATTTTGTCTACTTTTTCTAATAAAATGAGAGTAAAACAGGAGAGAGCCAGGTTGTGTTTGGGGTGAAGTTATATCCTGCTGGTGCCACGACAAATTCACAAGATGGAGTGACTGATCTCTTCGGGAAGTGTTTACCAGTTCTACAGGAAATGGTTGAGCATAATATGCCTCTGCTGGTAACTTGATGCTAAACTTGGTGCTAAGTGATTCTTGTTCCACTAGAACGTTGCATAAGCTCTAATGTACAGGCTAACCTTACCACCAAAAAAATATTGCTATTTACATTGTAGAAAGCTGCACATTAAAACTTGTCTCTTTATGTCCGTGCTAGCTCTAGGTTTTAGCGGTCGGCTGATGCATCTTTTGAAGGTTAATCTTCTTCTTGAGAGGTTATGTTGGGGGAAACGGAAAGAAGATTCAGTAACCTCTCAATAAGAGCACTTTGCCTTTTGACAGAAAAAAATGACAAAAACTATGGTAGTCTCAAGAATAGAGGACCCTCAGTTGTGATATGTTCACACTATTAAACACAATTGGAACAAAAAGATAATATATATATATATAGAGTAGAAAATTGCACTCAGTGAAAGAATCTGTCAAAGTAATGAATGGAGCTGCATACAAGATAGCAGTGCACCAATCATGTATTCGCCCTTTACTGCACAAATCCGCAGTAAACTCACTAACATGGACAAATTCGGCCATGTGAAGTAAACTTTTCACAGTGCCATGGTTGTCTTTGCTTTGGTCAGTTAAAACTTTTCTTTGAACAGATCATTGGTCAGTTAAAACTTAAAAGGAAGTAACCCTCATTGATTGCTTCTATTAGTCTATATGAAGTTTCTGAACTAGTCTTTGTGGTCAAACTATCTTAAGTGTTGATTACTTTTAACCCTACTTAAGACATTATTACAGATCAATTATCATCATAATTCTTATGCTAATACTGGTTCATCATTGAGTTTTACGATGACAGCCGTTATTGTCATCCATTTAGTTGGTACTACTAGCATTTCATAACAGAGCAGCACTTATTTTTTCCAATTTTTTTCTGCTTTGCATATGGATACTGGAGACTGGTAGAATTGACCTCATCTAGTCTATTACTGTCAACATATTCTAGTGTGCTGGGTTTTCAGGATTATTGTTGTTTTTTTATTTCAAACAGAAATACTGTTGTCTGTTCCTTGAACCTTCTCTTATTATTTCTTTCCTATGCTAGTCGTTTTTCTTGTTTCATTTTTATAGCCCATATTTCAATTTACAACCAATTAGCCCAAAAATAATAGGCTAAGATTCAACATCAAACTCCAATAGATTCTCAAAATTACCATTTAATTTTTAAAAAGGATTGCTCAAGCTTTTAAGTTAATTTTCGAATTAGTAATTGTGACTCAAATATTAGTTCACCAAACCAAATATATTTGGGTGGTAAAAATTAGATTTTTAACAAGCTTAAATATGTGGGTTTAAATTTCGAATTTGATTTTGTGAAAAATTTGGAGTGAGTATTATTTAGACTTGTTAGAAATAGCATAAGGAGGTTGTATATAAAATTTGGAGTCATTTAATGGAGATTTGAATTAGTTTTGAACAGGAATTACAACTGAAAATCGTGGAAGAAGTTCGTCTACAGACGTTTGTATAAAGGTGTATAAAAGTATATAATAATGTATTTATACACTCATATACACTATTATACAAGATTATACATAATTATACAAAAAACTGACTTCGTCTTCTTCTTTGCGCTTTTTTTCTGAAATTTAACTCAAATCTTGCTCAAATCTACTCCAAATCACTTCAAATTTAAACTTTGAACTCATTTTGATGTTTTCAATCAATTGGAACAACACCCAATCCAAACAACTAAGAATTACAAGAAATTCTATTTTCTAAAGCAAAGCTTTGAATGCCCTTTAATGATGGACTTCTACTCTTTAATTTTTTTACATTACAATCAGGGGTGATATGGGGGGAGAAGCAGTAATGGCGGATGACCCCTTGAAGCATATGTAAAAAAAAGTGAGAAGAATAGAGTGAAAATAATAGTTGTGAGAACACAGATTTAACTCTATAGTTTTTAAAAGCAATGGTTGTAAGAATACATATTTTGAATTTGCAAGAGCTAGTGTTTTCAAAATATGTACAATATAGGCTAGGTGGGGTAAAACTTAAAAACATGGGCTATTTTTTGTTATGATGTGAAGTCTGTTGTCTGTTCCTTGAACCTTCTCTTATTATTTCTTTCCTATGCTAGTCGTTTTTCTTGTTTCATTTTATCTTTTGGATAACTGTAGTAACTCAACCTTAATCCTGTGTTTTTCTTCTCCCAAATATTCTGCCAAAGGTTGAGGTTTTTGTCATTTTCCTTGAAATAACTTCATTTCATAGGATTTTTATGTATTACAGTTGACTGCAGGTTCATGGAGAGGTTACAAATCCTGAGGTTGACATTTTTGATCGAGAAAAAGTATTCATTGAAACGGTTCTAAGCCCTTTGGTTCAGAAATTTCCACGATTGAAGGTCGTGATGGAGCATGTTACCACCATGGATGCTGTAAAGTTTGTTGAATCTTGCAC
Source organism: Nicotiana noctiflora (assembly GCA_032618575.1). NCBI lineage: Eukaryota > Viridiplantae > Streptophyta > Magnoliopsida > Solanales > Solanaceae > Nicotiana > Nicotiana noctiflora. The sequence continues at coordinate 196,029 of JASVEL010000758.1, read as the reverse complement.
TGAAGGTGATCTTTTCTACTTGATCCACCTCTTTGAACTTCTCTCATCTTGTCAGTTGAAAGAACTTTATTGACCCTCCTTTTTCAAATGCTAATTTAGCCTTGCTATCGTTCTTTTAAAGGAAATGTTGCGGCGACCGTCACCCCACAGCATCTTGTTTTGAACAGGAATTCTCTCTTCCAAGGGGGCTTGCAACCGCATAATTACTGCCTTCCAGTGCTCAAAAGAGAGATCCACAGTAATATCCTTTATCTTTTCATATTGACGCTCAGGTTCTTTCTTGTATATTTGGTGCTTGTCTTTCTGTTTCAAGAACAATCATGAAGTGACATTTCTTTTAAGTTTTGAAAAACTAGCTAGGATTCCTTTTAACCGCCTTAGTGACTACACTGTCATGTAGACCTTGTTTGGTTCAACAAAGGGGATGAGAACTTGTTCATTTTCTTCTCCTGCATAAAAGGACTTACCATTAACCTCCACTTGTTTGGTTCAACTCCAACTGAAGTGGTAAGAGGTTGATTTCCTAATTCCCCAAGTTTAGACGGTTTTGAAAAGTTAAGGAGTTGCATATCCTACAAGTTTTCTTTTCCTCAAGCAAGGTTAATTTTTTCCTCATCCTTTACTTTCCTTCCAGTGAGTCCTTTTTCAATCCAACCATAATTTATGAGAATATAGGTTTTGAGAAGGTAAGGTAATGTAAATGTATGAGAATAAAGCTTTTTTTTAAGGCAAGGTAAATGTATGAGAAAATAACTACTATTAGAATTGCCTCCATGGTCATTTTTGAGCTTGTTTCTCTGCCTTCTTTTACTTGAGCACATTGTTGGGTTGTAATGATGTAGTTCAACAGACACACCTTCTTAGTTAAAAGCTTGAAAAGATCTAGAGTGCAACTTATATCACTTGACTTCGCCTCATGTCCAAATAGTTTGAATCGGCTACGCTACACGAATTCCTCTGTGGCCATTCGGCTCCACTCCTTGTTAATATTATTCCAGTAATGAGTAATTGTCTTTTAAGGAAAATTAGGGATTCTTTTAAACTTTTCCCATATTTTACTACTTTTCTCTTTTCTCCTGTTCACTTGGTACATATTCTAATCTAAGCAGTTTCACTTTAAACTATACAGGGCAGGCTCTTGTGTCAGCTGTAACAAGTGGAAGTAAAAGATTTTTTCTTGGGACTGACAGCGCTCCTCATGATAGACGAAAGAAAGAATGTTCTTGCGGGTGTGCTGGTATTTACAATGCTCCTGTAGCCTTATCAGCATATGCGAAGGTGTTTGAACAGGTAACTGCAATGGATGTTTATAGTGTTTCATGTGAAAGTCATTTTTGTACTCTTTGTTAGAAATTTGATGGAGATGGATGAATACATGCCCTGTTCAATTGTCCTAAAAATTAACTTCTTTACTCGAGACTTATCTTGCATCACGAGAATAAAATTTATCATACTGCTGTGTGTTGAATTCTTTCCATGTTAATATAATGTTTTTGACTACTTCCGATGGATTCTTTAATTAGTAGCTACTGCTATATGTCAATGACATAAATTTGGTTTGCACTTTAGGCGAACGCACTTGACAAGCTCGAAGCATTTACTAGCTTCAATGGACCAGATTTCTATGGGCTTCCGAGGAACAACTCAAAGATTAAGTTGAGCAAGACGCCATGGAAGGTGCCCAAATCCTTTTCCTATGCATCAGGAGATATCGTTCCCATGTTTGCTGGTGAAATGCTCGACTGGTTGCCCTCTCCTCTCTGAGAGAGAGGGAGGGAGGGAGAGAGATTCTTGTAGTGTAGTATTGTGATTTAATAAAATATATGGACTATAGGGGTATTCATCTTTGCTTTCCTGTTGATTAGGCATTATCGGAAATTCAGAATGATAAAGGTCATTTCGATAATACCTTTTCAGCCAAAAACTGTCGAAATAATAAAGCTTTTCTGAATGTGACTGCAAATTAAGCTTTATATCTTTTGTTGTTCGATTTGTCAGTCAATGGAGTAAAATGGGTCCACCAAAGAGCTTCTCTATTCAAGTGTCTTAATTGTTCGCTTGATTTTGAAATCTTACTGATTATGCATTTTCTATCCTCCAAATGTCACTTTGAGATGGTTTGGTCATGTACTACATCTGACTTTCAGATGTACCGGTATGTAGGTGTAAAAGCATAGTGAGAGAACGTGTACAAACGGGGTGGTAGGTGAAAAATCACATGGAAGGAAGTTGAGTTGAATGACTTGTGATCTTTTAAAATCCAAACAGACCTAACAAAAAGTACGCAAAAACGAAGAAAAGAATCTGTATAAGATACCAGTAAGTTAAAATAAGTTTTAATCATGTTAGCAATTTAGTCTCTAGCGTACTTCTACAACTTTTTATTTTTGTTTTATATAAGTATTAAATAAAGCGAAATAATAGACAAAAATCCATATTGCTAATCGCAACTTGTGATCGTAACAGACGTAGTACTAGTTGCAATTTGGTATGCAAGTGACCAACACATGACTTTGACTAAGTACTCTTTCAGTTGCATACCAAATTAAGAAGAATTTTTGAAAACTATTAAAACGGGCGAGAATAATTCCCAGTAAGATGGCATTGGTTTTCAATTGTCTTTGAAGGAGGTTGCATTCAATAAATCTATCTCAAATCTACCAGATATAGCCAGCTATTGATTACAGGTCTTTACCAAAGTATTGTTCCTCTGCTTTCTTCAAAGGTCACATACTCGCATTGACAAAGAATATCATATAAATATGAACGTTTATCAAGATCAATTGAAAAATTAAAATCGTTCAGCATGAGACACTGCAATATCATTGGTTGAAAAGTAATTGTACTGTAGCTACAGCAGGACTTGAGACATTAAGAGGGTATTTTAATAACTTCACGAAAACTGTGCAATATCATTGGTTGAAAAGTAATTATATTGTAGCTTCTGTATAAAGTTTGCAGTGCGTTGATGAAATTACCCTTGCTTACCTCATCAACCATTAGCCCATCTTTGTACCACTTTTTAAAGTTTCATATTTGCCCATGTTTTCATCCTTTATTACATATTTGCTTGTGTGCGTTATAGTAATTTTGACAAAGTTCAGGCACAATTAATATTCTGAAAAGTAGTACTAATTAATAGATATGGTGTCAGAGAGACATCTGACATACCCATATTCTTCTTAATTTATCTTTTTAAAATTGTCAGGATACTCTACACAAGAATTCAAGTTGTTTCTACTTAGACTAAATTACAAACCAAACAAGAGATTGCACCCACTTCATTACTAAAAAAAAAGCAGAAAAAGAGAAAGCTTTGGGTCTCATCCATGGTGCTAGAAGAATAATAAAGAGCCCTGGGTTATCATTCATGGCTTTTCAATCTATGCTTATGTGTGTTATATGCACATTATAGATACAAATTAGATGCCTGTCATGAGACACTGCAATATCATTGGTTGAAAAGTAATTGTACTGTAGCTGCAGCAGGACCTGAGACATTAAGAGGGTATTTTAATAACTTCACGAAAATTGTACAATATCATTGGTTGAAAAGTAATTATATTGTAGCTTCTGTATAGAGTTTGCAGTGCGTTGATGAAATTACCCTTGCTTACCTCATCAACCATTAGCCCATCTTTATACCACTTTTTAAAGTTTCATATTTGCCCATGTTTTCATCCTTTATTACATATTTGCTTGTGTGCGTTATAGTAATTTTGACAAAGTTCAGGCACAATTAATATTCTGAAAAGTAGTACTAATTAATAGATATGGTGTCAGAGAGACATCTGACATACCCATATTCTTCTTAATTTATCTTTTTAAAATTGTCAGGATACTCTACACAAGAATTCAAGTTGTTTCTACTTAGACTAAATTACAAACCAAACAAGAGATTGCACCCACTTCATTACTAAAAAAAAAGCAGAAAAAGAGAAAGCTTTGGGTCTCATCCATGGTGCTAGAAGAATAATAAAGAGCCCTGGGTTATCATTCATGGCTTTTCAATCTATGCTTATGTGTGTTATATGCACATTATAGATACAAATTAAAAGTAAATGGAAGAAATATTTTGAGTAGGAAAATAATTCAAAAAAAAAAAGAAAGGAGAAACGCTATAGAGATGATATAGCAAGAAAATACTTCCAACATTTAATATGAAAAGAGTAGCCAGTGAAGGAGCAGAGTCAGAAGAATACACACGCCTCACCGTCAATATGCTTGTGTCATAGGGGCATTTAAGTTTTACAGTAGCCACTGTATTTACACGTGGAAACTTGCTGAATTCTATTTACCGGTAAGACTATCAACTCTCTGTAAACGTGGGCCCCGCTTTATTTAAAATTCACATTATCTTTATTATCTATACCTCACACACTTTCTTTTGCCGCCATTCCAAATTTCACCCTTTTAAACGTGAACTCACATAAGCTTTTCATTTTTCAATTATATTATTCTTGTGTAATAATTTCCTTAAACTTCAAAAATAGAAAAAACATGACATACTTTTTCAATTTTCCATATAGGCTTAAATTTTATAAAGCAATATAATAAATTAAGATGCATAGATTTCATCTTCATGTTCCAATATTTAAAAAAAGGTAGAATGTTGTATTTTGTTAAAAATACTTTTTGAAATTATAAATAACTTTAGTTAGGTTTTCTACCAAAGAATTTGCATAATTATTGACTTAATACTTCATTTGGACTTTTAAGATTTAGATTGAAAAAAGTTAAGTGATTTCTCAAATTCAAAGAAGGTCAAATACATATGTAGCCCCCTAGAACTGTATATACTAATAACTTTTTGAACGTTAATTTATTTTTAGGTGAACAATTCTTGTGTATATCTCACACAAATCTTAAACTTTTTGAACCTTAATTTATTTTTAGGTGAATAATTCTTGTGTATATCTCACACAAATCTTAAACTCTTGGATCTTAGCTGAAGCTTAATCAAATATTTGCATTCATTCGCATGGTACTCAATAGTTACAACATCTTATCCATTCTTCATAAATTTCATCAAGGCTTCAACACTTATTAGAGATTCTTAGTTACAGACTACTTCTACATTACCTTTGAAAACCTATAGTTGAAACGTATATTGGTTTTGGAAATTTAAGAGGAATAAATATGTAAGACTTGCAAATAAGCTACTTAACAATATTTTTGGAAGTTCAAAAGAAAGCTATTGATTACAGGTCTTTACCAAAGTATTGTTCCTCTGCTTTCTTCAAAGGTCACATACTCGCATTGACAAAGAATATCATATAAATATGAACGTTTATCAAGATCAATTGAAAAATTAAAATCGTTCAGCATTTGCTAAGAACAAAGTACAAAGGCACATGGATAAGGAAGAAGATATGCAAACGTCTGTGAACCATACATGTACGAAGCAAAAATAATTGAATAGTCATACCTTTATATCTTTGAAAGTTCGAATCACATTTGACAGGAATACAGACAACATTTTCAAAATCAACATATTCCAATCATATTAACACGGGTACTGTATCTGAATCTAACAATGTACGAGCTCAGTAAAATACTTAAACCCACGGCCAACTCAATCATATGATCATCACGTCTAAAGAAAAGTAGTATGCCAAAATTTATGTCCCCAAGCCACGGCATGAAACCAGGTCCCAGTTAGCTGTTAAAACTGTTCATCATATCTTGTCATTGCCTCACGCGGGCAGTTGAAGCTTGGCATTATTTTTCCAACTGCAAAACAAATTTATTAGTGTTATACACATCATCAAGAAATAGCCACTCCAAGAAGCTTTAAGGAATTGTTACCTGATGAAGTAATAATAAAAGAAATCTGCATAAAGGGCCGTCTGGACAAGGCCAGAGACGCAAGCTGCAAAAGGAAAAAAATAATTCAAATTTGAAGAACCATTGCGAGTGGCAAACAAATACTACTAGTTATCTTGAAAAACTTACATATCCATCTAGTGAAACGCGGCTCTGTCAAATAGCGGTAAATCCAGTTTAAGATGTAAAATGCACGATAAGCCCTGTTATTATAAATCCAGCATGTCAGTGACAATACCCAATAAATCCTTAACTATTTGAAATCAAATTGTAAAATATCAATTATTATGCCTGTCATAATACAACTAGAAAGGAACATATCTAACACGTTTACATAACTTAAGAACCTTTAATGGTTAGATCCCTTTCTGCTCCAAGGATTATAATACAAAAAGGAAGAGAAACAAAATCAAGATGGATGATAAATACGGGTAGACAGTAAGCGTGGTGTGAGAAAGAGACCAAAATCTTTTCTTTTTTTTCCATACAATGACCTTACTAATCATTTCCCTTTCTTTGGCAGTGAGATGGCTAAAGTTGCTATCACAATAAATAGTTCAACGGCTTAAGGAAAAATTTCAACAGAAGACCCTATCCTGCAGAGTAAGGAAAGCATCACTTGCAAAAATGTTATACATGTAAAAAATAGGATTCTCAGGACCTAAGACATCTTCTTTTGAATTGTACTGTAATATGGAAGACCTGGAGTATGTTCCTAATTTTTTTTTTTGGAGATCAGTGGTTAAAGCGCATTACTGAAGAACACTTTCACAAGCTGGAGAAGATAGAAACTACAAAGACATTTAAGTACTGATGGAATACAGTCCCATGCATCGTGTGGGTATATGGAAAAGAGGAATAATGCTTTGAAGTAAGAATATGTATCACATTATTTTGAGTTCAAATGTTCGCAATCATTTGTAGACGATAGATTATTGGATGAACTTCATTAACTCCTTGCATTGAGACTAGTCTTTTCTAGCAGCACTCAATTGGGCTGTTCTGCGAACAAATTTGTACAAACTTATGAAAATGAATAAACAGAAAACTATCCAATGTCAGCTCTGACCGATCATCGAACTCAGATAGAAAAAAATAGAAATGCCCAAATCAACATAAAATTGCTCCAATTTTCAAAATATGATGGAAAATAATGTCTTTTCAGGAAGTGGCCAGATACTGGAGAAGAAGCATACCCAAGGAAGAACACATATTGGCCAGTCAGATTATCAACGTTTCCACTTCTTTGCAAGAGTACCAACTGGGGAAGAATGGCAACTGCCTCCAGGTATATTGAGAAAGCCCAAAACACCTGAAACAACAATATATGTAGCATCAACAGTGTCAACAGGGAGCAAGCAAATTTAAATTCGAGAATCAAGACTCGGCCAAAAAAGGACAAAGAAAACAAGTAACACAATCTCTGCCACTGGGTCATTCCGGAAATACTAATCAGTCGTAGGAGGATTGAATGGAAGCTTGTTAATTAGCATAGCACCTTGCAACATAGCGTAAGGTTCAATCCTCACTGGCACTTCTCCCCTATCCCCTCCCTTTTCCTCTCCTAGCTCAAAAAATAAAAAGAAGAGACTCAATCATTAATGATAAACTGATGAGTCAAAGTATAAGGATACCGTGAGTACTGAGAAATCTCATATCTTCTTTTTTTCTCTTTTGATGTACTGGGCTTAATGGAGGAACCTCATATTGTTAACACTGCCAAGACAGACAACTAGGTGAATGGAACGGAAGGGAAACCAAGAATGAAAATACAGGAAGACATTGCAATCATATAGACAAGAAGATGTCTTTACTCATGCAAATTGTAATGAAACATACTATGAACAACACCAAGTCGTAAAAGAAATGCATAAAATCCACGCCCATACGCATTGAAAGTTTCATTGACCTAGTAAGGTTATAGAGGATGAGAATATTTGGAGAGGAGAGTGGAAAAAAGAATTCGAGAGTTCAGCTGGCTCTAAATAGGGGAAAGTAGCCAGAGCCCAGAGTCAAATACAAAATAGACAAGGTAAAACTTCAGTCACAGCCCTCGGATCTGGTTATATCATCATAACAGAACATTCCAATACAAGAGATGCAAACAACTAACCCAAATGGCTATTACAGAAATTCTCTTGAAGATAGGGTAGGCTTATTCAGATGTTAACAACATCTGATTACTTAAGGAAGGTTTATCCATTCACATGACTGCAAACATATCATCTCAATATGTGTCAGGCTGCCGACCATATATTGCCGATATATCTTTTTTTTTATTTGCACCGAGTGTCCGAGTCTCTAAGAGACCCGACTAATTCCGAGGGTGCACATGCCCTCGGCAAGGAGTTTCCCGCAAGTGCATTACGATTAATTCAGGTTTTACACAGTCCAATGGCCCTCAGAAATTGTTTGCACCCAGTGGGTTTCGAACTTGAGATCTTGAAAGGGAGCAAACCCCAAGGCTCAAGTCTATTGCCACCAGGCCTGCCTGAGGGTTAAGAGTTTATATCTTCTTATGAGAACTCCTAGATCACTATAAAATCGTTCATAGCTAGTCATGCAAACTCAGAGATAATCATGAAATGGGTTACCTTAAGAAGGTCTGTACAAGCATTCTTTCAAGGTTGCTATAACCATGTACATGCAGAGTAGCATGTGAGTAATAGCAAACAAACATTTTATGATGTTCATTCACTCAGTGACGTACTGACAATGTGAGCTAGCTCACATTGTTGGTCTCAAGCCCGGATAAAGGAGGAGGATCATGGTAGGCTGACAAACAGCATAAAATTAGTCAATTTACCATGAATCCTCACGATACTGAAAATAGCATCCGGACATGCCCATCTAGGAGTGCATTGCACCGGCAACCGGAAGTTTGAGATGAGCTTGAATGGAGTGACATGGACAGTGATGATTCATATAGCCGACCCAAGCTTGCATAGAATTGAGGCATAGTTGTTAATGTATTCGATGTCACCAGTAATGGATTCAAAGAAACACAACACTTCTAGCGAAATTCACTATCTACAGTAGCCATCCTATTAAAATTCAACTGTGAAAATATGGTTGTCGCAAGCACCAACATGATGCTGTGCTTGCCAAGATCAACATATATAAGTCACCAGCTAACATAAAAAATTAAGTGATAAGAAGCAGGATTATCATTGCTAGGAAAACCATATAAAATAGTTAGAACATTTAGAGACTAACCTCCTGAAAGGAAAACTTCTCATGAAGAACAAGCGCCAAAGTGAAACACGCTCCAACAAGAATCCAGTAACGGAAAGTATCTAGCTCACGGTCATATGAGCGCCTGACAACCCGGTGGTACCTCATACACCAGACAATTGCCAAAGAGCTTCCAATAAAAACCAGTTTCATCACAGTGTTGTAAAGAGATATGAAGTCACTGAACAAATCCAGATACCGAGCCAAGAACACGATAGCATATAACTCCTGTGTCTTCAATGATATTCCTGATACAGCAAACACTCTCAGTGCCAACTAGATTTCAGCACAAGTATATTTCAAGTTAGTGGAAGATGCAGTGAGTCCCTTCAATGGTGAAACTTAAAATATAATGTACAAAAAGATCCGTACACGTCAATGAATGAGCTATTGAATTCTAACAATCATATATTTTACTTTGTATTAAGAGAAAAGGTAAACTTTCATTCTCTTTTTCTTTTTTAATAAGTCTGTGCACACCTCAACTATTTCACTGGTTACCCGCTTGCTACCTCCCACCAGCATAGGTACATCTTTGTCCAGACCGAGTGTTTAAAATGTTTGCTGCAATTTGAACCCTGGTCTCTGAGTTCTGCATAACTACTAGGCAACACCCTTGGTACATCTGTAATCATACCAAGGTATTTATGACCTTCCTTACTTGTAATCTAAGTCCTAACATACCATACTTCAGCTGGTTTGCTGATTTACTTTTGTTGACAACATCCAATAGAAACGAACTTGTTGACGTGTATCTCTTCATATTTTCAAATTACTTACAGTTCCACTGATTTCATTCAATGTCCTACACAAATACAGATATCCACTTTGTATGTAGCACAAAGCTAATCTAGTTAAAGATCCAAGACTAGATATGACACAGAAATAGTCACAAAGCGTCAAAGAAGTTTCCAAACATTAATAAAAAAGAATGCTCACACGTGGCAATCTCTCGGTAGGTTTAAAACTGCGTCCAAGTCCTATGAGATTCTAGACTTAGCATAATGTCACTACTTTCTTGTAGAGGAAATGTATCCTGTCCATTGCCTAATTCAGTAGCTAGTACATAAAAGGAATAACAGGCTGACTACTCTTAGCTTGCTACTTTAATATATCAAGAGCCACATAACATTATTATCATTTTTCAATTCTGAATGCACAAATCAGAAACATAGCTCTCTATTAATTATATATGTGTTCAATTTAAGACCTAATCAGATACGGTCATTTATGTATAGAGCAAAACTACTCATATTCTGGTTTCAACATGAATAAAAATGAAATTAATTGAAAACCAAACAGTATACAGAACTCTGTTTCACCTTCTGATGCGGAACTATTACATGTTACAGAATATACTCAGATTCTATGAGCTACATAATTCAAAGTTGACAAGTTTGCATCTGTTCGCACGTCTCACACACACAGAGATACAAAATAGCTGATTGAGGAAGTGAGAATGAAAATGCAAAAGGGAAGAAGAAGACCTGAGCATGATTTGGTAGCGTAGATTTTGAGGAGGAGAACTAAGACACTAATCAAATGTGTCATGTCCCCCGCCAGTCTGAAGATATTCATGATTCCTAAACACGTTCTATCCCAGCCCTAGATTGATTGCTCTAGAAGAGTCTCAATGAAGAAAAATGACGAAGAATTGGGGGTTTGAATTGGAACTTGAGAGAAATGCAGAAATGAAATGGAACTTGAATTGGAATTTGTTCGGGATCGGAACTCAGAGATTTTTTTCTTTTTTGGGGGGTGAAGTTATATGAGGTAAGCGGCTTGAGATACACGTGTCAGTTCCAAACGTCCACGAGGCATGTGTTCAGAAAATGACATTGGGGACGAGAAAAATGAAAAAACAAAAAAAACTTATGTGAGGCCTTTTGATAAAAGTGGCACATTTTATTATTACGAATTTAATGATACGATATAATAAAATTTAAGTAACAATCAAAATAAATATTATATTTAAATAATAATACGATACGATACAATAGTTAACAACCATCCAAAAAAGCTGTAAAGAGAACAATATTTATAATCTGTAAAATTATTGGCTCTGACATCAATTATTCGACTAAGGCGACTTAAAATATTACTCCCTCCTATCCAAAATAAGTAATTTTTTGGCATTTTTCTTGTGGTCCAAAATAAGTACTTTTTTCAAATTTCAAGAGTGAATTAATTATTTTTTTTTATATTATCCTTGGAGTAAATAATGTTTAAATATGTGTTAGGAGTGTTTATGTGAGATAATAAAGGTTAATATGGTCAATTTTATTGATAATTAATGCTAAAAGGTGGATTTCTTAATATGTATGAAAACATCCATAAAATCACTTATTTTGGACCGGAGGTAGTATTAATATAGCGTAATATAATTTACTTTAAGCCAAGTTTATGTGGTTTCTCCTTAAATCTTACGCCATTTAGATTATCCAACTTCATAAAATAGTTCTTTTTTTCAAATGAAATTTTATTCACAAAAACAATAAAATAAATTAATGATGGAAGTAATCGATTCAACATAATTTTTTCACAGTATTAGATACAAATCTTTCCATTTTATTAAGAGTAATAAAATTTAAAGAATTTTGTCAGAGACATAAAACAATTGCTCCAAAATGTATTGGGGAATTTTTTATTTTTTCTGACGTGGCAAAACACTTGGAAAGGTCAAAAGGTTATCCTTCCGAAAGAGGATAAATAAAAGATATTAGAAGACAAATTAGACATGGGATGAAATTCAGCTACGAGTCTCGTATCTGTTTAGAGTGGGTTGGAACGTAATTCTAAAGACAAATGATACCAAGAGCAAACAGATACGAGTTCCGTATCTATTCAAGAACATTCAAAGGTAACGGGTCAAAAAGCATTTAAAGCATGGATCTGGAGGCAGAAAGAAGTCCGAATTCAATCATTAAATACCTGATACATTGAAGAATTAACACTTAATAAGAATGATTATGTAACGACCCATTTAATGTCATTTATTATTTATAATTATGTCATTAAAACCTAGGTTTCATTCTCCTACCTAGAGTCAGCTATAAAAGGAGGAAGTACTACCAATTGTGGACACGATCAATTGTTGAAAGCCTATTGAAATACAATTTTACTTTACTGTTCATTCTGATTATTGAAAGCCTATCATATTTTTCGGTCTCTTGATTATCAATAACCCGATTTTTCTATTATTTTCTCGTTTTAATCAAAGTTCTATATTTTGGTTAAACAAACTAGTTCTGTTACTGGGAATATGATAATCAATTTTTTCTAGAGCTTACACGCTTTACTTTTGGTTAATATCATGTCGAACACCACCACCAACAACAACAACAACAACAATGTTGCTGAAAACTAGATCCCTCACATTCAAGGGGATTTGAACAATCTATATATAAATATAAAGTTGGGCATAGAAAAGGTGACGTGGCACTTCTCTATGGTGAGCAATTGGATTTTTCTTTTTTCTCCTTTTTTGATCTTTTCATCCATTAATCTTCTACTTCACTCTATTTAATTTGTTAATTTTCACGTTCTCTTTAAAGTCTTCCTTATAGTAACTGCTGAGAAATCATTGAAAGAGGTACCTAAGCGTTTGTAAAACGGATTCATGATATTAAAGGGCATTAAGTATACAAAATGACTTAACAACTTCTTAGAGATTGAAACTACACTATAAAACTCGATCTTCTAATTATTCCTACGCATAAATAAGAATATGGGTTTCCAGATAGGGGAGAGAGGCCAGCGACAGTGAAATCTCGACAAGGAAGATAGGAAAATGGAAGGGTTTGGGTACTTCTGAGTTGGGAAAGAACAAAGTTGACGGGTTAGGTTGCTTCTCTCATTTATATCTCTTTCTTCTTTTATTCTTTTTTAATTTTCATGTCTGTGATTATCTATTTTAACTATCGTTACCCTATAGAATATCATTTCTTTTCTTACTTTTTCGCATGACAAACGTTACCTTTTCAAGTGAAGAAGCAAAATGAAGAAGCATATAAAAATCGATTTTCTATCTATCTTCAATATACAATATTCCACACAAAGTTATATATCAAAATACATGTGTAAAAGGAAGTAAGCAAATACATATACACATTACACAAAATGAGCTCCGCATCATTTTCGTTTTCTTAAACTTTATCCTACAAATCTTAAGATAGTTTCAAAATATAATTCTTGGCATTGTTTTCACTTTGTTAGGGGCGCAATGACTTATCTGCCAAGTGTAAGTGTAATTTTTTAGTCTTTATTTGTATGTTCGTCTCTTTTCTCATTATCGTCTACTCAATATTGAAAAATACCTTATTTTATATTTCTTTCCTCCAATTATTTTCTCGTTATTATAATTGTACGTCCTTGAGGTTGTTGTACTTGGTGATATGAGTGATTAATTTACCCTTCAAATTTATTATGGTAGTTATGTCGCCATTTTTATGGTGATAACTTTACGAATTGTATCTTTCTTAGTTATCAAAAAAAAGAAAGAACTGTATCTCGCTTATCTTTTACACTGCTTATTCGATATTGATTAGTTTTGGTTAAAGAAAAAGGGAAAGTATTCTTCCTCCCTTCATTTTATAGTCGCTTCATTTATTAGGTAATATATGAATAAGTATATATAAGGAAAGGGTTGGATTACATGTAAGGAAATTAACGAGAAGGAAACGATAAGTAAAAAAAATGTACAGTTTCAAGAAAAAATAACAAAAAGGGAAAAAGGGATTTCAAAAATGTAAAAAGTAATGAGAAAGATCAAATGAAAAACTCTTTTTTGCTTTTTCTTTATAAAATTCCTAAGATCGTGAAAATAGTTTTTTAGAATATATATTGAATATTACGGAAATAATTATGAGAGAGTCAAAATTAAGTGTAAATAATCGTTCCGTTTTAGCTAAATATGTGTACAATTTTGTGGCGAAGAAGTAGATTAAAAATATTAGATATAAGTGATTTTGGTAATTAAAAAAAGTGCCTAAATTGATAGCGTTATTTTTATTAATCACTTATTAAAAAACATTATATATGGTTAATATGATCGCGCGAAGTGCGAATAAATTCACTAGTGATAATCTAATTTCCTCCCCTCAAGCCTCTCCACGCCAGTCTCGTGAAGGTACTCTTGTGCCTTTGTCTGATGAACAAGAGTAGTCGGAACACCTTGAAGGGACAGAATAAGCTTATCAGAGGATAATCGATGCACGAGTCAATCAAGCTCTCCAAACTTTAGTTAGTCGGTTGCCTTCTTCGCCACATACTCCTACTCGTAATAACAATACAATGGAGAATCCTCGTTCTGGTCTGGATAACACAAATGAGGGATCCCCCAGTGGACCACGAGAAATGGATACAAGTAATTCAAATAACTCTTCTTTACAAAATATAATACTAACTTTGCAGGCACAACTCAAGGAGCAAAGCGAACGGATCGAGCAAATACCGGGAGTTCCTACAGTAATTAGAGGATTGATGCGGATAAATATTCTCAACAACCTTGGAAGCCAAGTGCAGCTGCTCTTCCTATTCCAATGAAATTTAAAATGCCTGATATTTCAAAATATGACGGTACAACCGATCCTCGAGATCATGTGACTGCATTTACTACGAGCGTTAAGGGGAATGATTTAACCAAGCAGGAAATCGAGTCCGTATTGGTCAAAAAATTTGGAGAGACACTTACAAAGGGAGCATTAACCTGGTAGAAAAAAGGATGGAGGATATTTTCAAAATCAAACAATCAGACACGGAGTTACTCAGAGACTTTATTGATAGGTTTCAATGAGAACGAATGACGTTACCTCGGGTACCAGATTACTCAGAGACTTCGTTGATAGGTTTCAACGAGAACGAATGACTTTACCTCGGGTACCAGATAATTGGGCTGCAATAGCTTTCACGAGTAATTTGAATGACAAAAGCTCTGAGGCTACAAGAAAGCTTAAGGAAAGCCTTCGCGAATTTCCTGCAACTACATGGAATGATGTGTATAATAGGTATAGCACAAAACTCAGAATTGAAGAAGATATTGTACTTCAACATTCCCATGATGAAAGAAGCAGGTCCCAGAGATCTGAAACTGAAAAGAGATCAAGTAAGAACAGATACAATCCCTATCTGGGCCCTTCAGGAAAAGATTTAAGAACGAAACAAGAAAATCAACGATATGATCAAAAATCGAGGGGAAGGGAATCCGGTTCTTCCTCTAGAATTAGAAATGATAGAAACATGCAAGAGCCATTTGATGAAGATGGAAGTTTGAAGGCAAGGTTTGGTGGATACAATTTTAATGTTACCAAATCCGAGCTCATAGCTGTTTTGCGAGGCATGGGGGATAAGGTACGATGGCCGAGGGAGATGCGTTCAAACCCAAACAAGTGCAATTCAGATCATTTGTGTGAATTTCATAATGATCACGGGCATAAGACATCAGAATGCCGATTTTTATAAAGTGAAGTGGATTATCTATTAAAACAGGGTTATCTTACCGAGTTATTCAGTGAGAAAGGAAAGCAGCCTTACATGAAAAACAGACAAAAACCGCCAAAACCCCCGTCACCCAAGAGAACCATAAATGTTATAAGCAGGGGAGAAGGTATATATGAGGTGGTGCATCCCACTTCCAACAAAGTTTCTAAACTCCCAGTTATGCCCGGAAAACGTACACGTCAGACGCTGGAAGGTGAAATTATCGCTTATGATGATGCAGACATGGAAGGAGTGGTCACCCCCCATAACGATGCACTAGTAATATCCTTACTCATACATGATATTAAAATAAAAAGAGTTTTGATTGATCCAGGAAGTTCGGCAAATATCATCCAGCTAAGGGTGTTACGGGAGATGCAAATGGAGGATAAGATGATTCCAAAGGCGCATACTTTATCAAGATTCAATAACTCCAGCATAGTAACTAAAGGAGAGGTAAACTTAACAACTTTTGCAGAGGGTATTGAGAAAGATACCAAATTTCGGGTAGTAGACGTGGAAATGCCATATAATATAATCATGGGAAGACCATTGATTCATGAAATGGGCGTTGTCCCATCATCTCTTCATCAAGTCATGAAATTCCCAACACCATGGGGAATCCGCCAAATTTATGGGGAGCAATATATATCCCGTAGCGTCAATATAGTATCAGGCACGGGCAGCGTATATAACATCGAAGGAAATCCGGATCAACACCCAACTAGTCAAGAGGAAGGAGAAAGTATCAAAAGATCAACTAAGAAGTTCGAGCATGTGAAATTACTTGAATACTGGCCTGAACGAATAATCTACGTGGGAGCCAATTTAAATCCAGACACGAGAGGTAAGTTAATTGAGTTATTACAAACCAATGAAGACTGTTTTGTTTGGTCCCATGTTGAAATCAGAGGAAAAACATCGGACGTCCATCTTGCATAAACCATAAAAAGTAAGAATGGCAGGCAAGAGGAAAGTTCAAAAATTGGGTCGACTTGGAAGGACCAAAGGTACGTGGAAAGCTATCTATTTATTATTATCGAAAGCTACAATAAGCATTCTTTAAGTTCAAATAAACAATCTCCTATGTTTGATATACGTGATATTTTATCCACAATCATAAAAAGTATTTTTTCATTATTCATATATATATATATTTGGAACGGTAACTTGAAAGATCATGGCTAAAAGTAATATTTTTTTCATTATTCATATATATATATATATATTAGGAACGGTAACTTGAAAGGTCATGGCTAAAAGCAACTCCCAATGTTTGACATATAATTCTGGGGACTGTACTGGCGAGGAAAGAACAAAAGCAATAAAGTCCCAAGTTCTTCAAAACTGGGGACTTTATGTTCAAAAAATATTGCTTTAAAAGGAAGCGGACATGTTCAGGTATATTTATGCTGAATTATTTTTCTTTTTAAAATTTTACTAATAATTTTAGATGCTAGGCAAAATCCCTAACCCGTGCCAAATGATGAAACACAACATGCATGGCGAAATAGAATATTCTTAAATTCTAAGCCTAGGGTTATATCAATCTGATGGAAGTACATACGGGTAGGAAGTCTTCATCTAAAATTGTACCTTTGAGTCCCGCATATCTTCTGTTTCAGGAAAAGGACCAACATAAGAGCAATAGCCAAATGTTCAAGGTTTCATTTCTTCAACGCTCAAACTCTTGGGGGACTATACAGTATATATAGCCTCGTGTAGAAAACTAGACGCGGATTCACAAAGGAAAAGAGATATGGACGCAGGTTCGTAAAGGAAAAGAGATACGGGAGTTCAAGAAAAAGTGGATCAAACTTAGCTACAAAGTGCCATATATCAAGATTCAGTCGTAAATAGCTATGTTTAAAAAAAACATTTTTCAATGTTGTAAACATTTTCCAAACACTTTCTAAATATATAAAGATAGGGTTATGGCTATGTGCTAAGACATGTTGTAAAAGAAAACCTTGTATATTTTATATTAAGAAATCTGTTACAAGAAAAACAGTTACGAGGAAGTTATAGACGTACCGCAACACATGTATTATTCAAAAATTTGCTCAAGTTCATTAATAAAAACTTGTTCAAGTTATTTTATACAAGAAACATGTGCTTCCTATTTTCTTTCATCGTATTATAACACCATTATGAAGTTGAGACGTCTTCTTCATTAAGTGTCGATATACACAAAAGGGCCCTCTCTTTTTTAAACCTCATGTTGATATTCCATGGGATGAATCATAAAGCATTTTCAAAAATAATTTTTCTATAAGTCCTAAACAAGAAAATAGGCAAGAATAATATAAACAATAACAACAACAACAACCCAGTATAATCCCACTTAGTGGGGTCTGGGGAGGGTAGTGTGTACGCAGACCTTACCCCTACCCTGGGGTAGAGAGGCTGTTTCCAAATAGACCCCCGGCATCCTTTCCTCCAAGAACTTCCCACCTTGCTCTTGGGAAGACTCGAACTCACAACCTCTCGGTTGGAAGTAGGGGTTGCTTACCATCAGAGGCAAGAATAATATAAACAATAAAAATACTAAATTATTCTATAAGTCCTAAATAAGAAAATATGCAAGAATAATATTCAAAAAAGTACTTATAAAACTTCTTAGCTTAAAAGATTCAACAATAAATCTTTATAAAGTAGAATATCTTTACAAACCCCCATTGATGTAAACTGGGGACTAGTTGGAAAGATAATTCTCAACTCGCATTTAAAGGAGTTGGTTCTTCCGAAGCCGTTGGGATAACCTCCTTATCCGAAGAAATTACAGGCACGGAGTTAACTTCTAGGGGAATAACAACAGTTGGGATATTAGGACTGTTAAGAGAAGCAGGAGCCACGGGAGCCTCGATTTCTGCTGGCTGATCCTCAGGGGCTTGGTTTACAATATTGTCAACTTCAATAGAAGCAGCTCCATCATTGGGGGAATAATCAGCCACGGTGGTATCATCCGGGGGAGAAGGAAAGTCAAATGGTTGTTCAGTCATCTCAATGGTGTTTAAGACCTTGTCCAACTTTGATTGCAAATCAAAGCCTTCTTGACTAGCCTCCGTTAAAGCATCACTGCGAGAATTTAGGAAAGCCCAGCTCACTTCCGCATCAAAACTTTCCTCGAGGAGAGCATAGTCTTTTTTCCACAAGGTAAGATCATTTTTCAATGATTGATTTTCATTCAAAGTAGAACTAAGGGTGGCTTCAAGGGAGGCACGGGAGTCTTCTAAGGCACGTGCCTTATCAGTAGAAGCTTGCAAATCAGCCTGAGCCTGAGATAAGCTTTGTACTAACTCTCCTGCATATTCTTCCTTTTTGCTTAACAAAACCTTAAGTTCTCTGATCTCCTCACTTGATTTAGATAACTGCTCAGAAAAAAGTACATTCCTGGCGTTCTTTTTCCTTCTCCACCTTACTGAAAGAAGCCTTGACCCTCTCTAATTCAGAAGAAAAAACTTGTTTTTGTTGCTCCAAGTTATGATTGCTCTCTTGTAAATCCCTAATTTTTTTCTGAGCATCCTTCAGTTGCTCTTACCAACTGTTTGCTTTAATGTCCGCTTCCCTAGCCTTCTTTTCAGCTTCAAGAATCGCTCGGTCAGCTTCAGGAGCTTTCTTTTCCAAAAGAGAAATTCTTCCCATAAGTTCCGTGCCTATAAGGTTAGCCTGCGCTCGGGCTCCTGGGCTCCGCCCGAACATATTGTGAGCACATGATTTTTGCACCGGGTAAATAATTCCAAAAATTAAAATAAATATGTTTTTGAGTGCAATTACTTGCTTTGTTTGAAATTAGCTATATTTTGTGTGTTTGAATAAGTAAAAATTAGAAAAAATCAAAAAAATTAGGCTAGTTAATTACTTTGTTTAATTAGTTAGATTTTAAGAAAATTAAAAATAGCTTAAATAGGAGAAAATAAAGAAAAATAGCAGAAAAATCGCAAAAAATATTAGAAAATTAGAGTAAATAGTAAATTAGGATTTATAATTTTTCATAAAAGGAAAAAGAAAAAAAAAGTATAAAAGAAAACACATAAAAAATAATTAAAATCAAAAATACAAAAAATATATATGGTTGGTATAATACACTTGGGCCAATTGCAATCCAAGTCACTGGCCCAATGATTTGGCCCAAAGGAAATCCGGTCCAGGCCTCTAATGGACTTGATCTCAGCCGTCCAACCTCGTTGATCTAACGGCTGGGATATTTAGTCGAATTTAGGTTTTAATTAATTAAGATAGGAGTGATCTCAGCCGTCCATTCATATGATCTGACGGAAGAGGCTCTTAGCCTCATAAGTGACGATACGACGCCGTTTTAGTAACGCGCGTATGAGCCGTCGATCTCCATCAATTGGACGGTCGAGATTATCTGGGACGGTCGGCCTATAAAAGGGCCTTGTCTGAATTTCTCGCCCATTTCATGAACCCTAGAGACGCCGCCCTAATCGCCTCTCCTCTCCTTTCTTCATCTTCATCATTATCAACCCAGAAACCCTAGCCGGCCAATGGCGGCCACCATCATCCACGGTGGTCGCCGGCTCTCTTCATCCCTCCTCTCTTCTTCTCCTTCTTCTTCATTCCATAACACACCCAAAACCCAGAAAAACACCCTGTTCTTCATAAATCCCGGTCACCGGAATCTACGCCGGTGACCACCAAACAACGAAGATCCGCCTCAAACCAATGCCAAAAGAATCCCCTTCATGAGATCTACCCAACCATACAGGCCACCACCCTCGAATCTTCCCCAATCCCGTCGAATATCCCAAAAAGTGTCGCCGGAAACCTAACTCCGGTGACCCCAAAATTCAACCTCAGTCAAGACCACATCTTTTACACTCCTGAACACCCCCTGCAACTCAAATCTCAAAAAGGCCTCATCTTGAAGCCAAACAATGGAAAACAGAAAAGAAATTCAGAAAAAGAGAACGAAAAAAAAGAGAGAATAAAGAAGAAAAGAACTCGTGAGAGAGTGAGAAAAAGAAAAGAAATAGGAAGCTTGGGGGACAGACCCCGCCAAGCTAAGTCCCTTTCCTTCTGTGCCTAATTTTTCCTTTGTTTCTTCTGCATGTTTTTGTGTTTTGCATGATTCTTATGCCTTCTTTGATTGTGTGTCTCACATGTTAGTCATAGGATTTTTACTTGCTTCTCTTTTGTTTCTGTTTAATACTTTTGTCCTCGATTTGGTTCTGTTTGGTTATGTTCTCTAGTTCGTCTTTTCTGTGTTGCTTTTCTCTAATGGTTGTTATCTCTCCTGTATTTCGTAGTTGTTTTGCATATTAGTTTTAGGGTCTCTATTTCTCTGCTTACCATTTGCTCTTTTCTTTTCATATTAATCTCTCCAGTTCCTTCGCATGGTTAGTTATAAGTTTCTTACCTGTTGTTTCTTATTTTTCACATCTTTTGCTTGTGTCTCTGATGATTAAGTCATCAGGCTTCATAACATGTTTCTTTTGGGTCTGTTAGTGATAGAGTTCTTGTTTTGTTATGTGTCGACCTCATGGTTCTTTGCTTTAAGTTCAGAGACTTCATCTTTTCCTTATCATTTTTATTGTCGAGTTCTGATTCATGGCAAAAGCATGACCTTTGATCTTTGTCTTCCATTTAAAATCAGGCTTAAGTTACTGTGACCACTCTTGTTGCCTTTGGCTTTAATAATCTGTGATAGAACTGGGCCTCTTTTTAGCTTTCATGGTTTAGCTTTCTCCTATTGTCATGCATGCTTAGTTCTAATATCAGCTTAGCTCTATTCTCTTTTCACACTAAGTGGCTTCTGAAGCACCCTGATTGAACTTTCCTGTTTTTCTTCACTGTTTCTCCATATCCTTCTCTTCTTCATCTTCATGTTTATTAAGACTAGGCTTAGTACTTGAAAAGGGATTTTGATTGCCATTCTTAGTCCATTGCTCTCCTATTTGAAATAAGTCCTATTTTTATTCCCTTGTTGATTGTTTTCTGAGAGTTTTAGTGTCTATGTGTCTATACCCATGAATGCTAAGTGTTTTGGGGTTCTTTCCAGTATGTCACCTGACATGAATTGATTGTGGCTAAGCCTATTTGATCTTAATTGACACTTTGCCATGTGAGATTGAGTTTGTGAGTCTGACTGATTAAAACTCAACATTATCCATCCTCTCTTCTGAATTTTAATTAGTTGATAAACATTGTTTGGTTTCATATGGTTATGTGTGCAATTATATGTTGAAATGACTAAAACTACAATAGTTCTATGTTAGTGTGAACACTGTTGAGTGCCTACCATACTTTAGGTGAATTGGTTATAGCTGTTAGTGCTAGGTTTCATAAAATGGCTAGTTTTTAAATAGGTTAAAACTGAAAATGAACAAATAGGTTATAAGTTAAATAATTGGCCTAAGAATGGTCAACCTTGCAAAGGGTTGACCAATTCTATAAGCCCTAACACACAGCTCACTGTTAAAAGTGGCTGGTTGTGCAAAAGGGGCTATGTCTGCAAATGCAGACTAGCCCAGGCTCTCTTTAGAGCCCTGAGCATGAAATGGCCAAACCTGCAAATGGTTTTGGGCCCAAATGTTCAGTAATTGGCCTTAATAGCCAAAGCCAAGTCTCAACTTGAGACTGGCTAAGTTTTAAATAGTTTAAACATAATAATAAAACAGGCTAGTCCTGCAATTGGCTTTAATTTGTAATAAATTGGTCTTAATTGACTGGAATTAGTTTAAATAGGCTAAAACTGAAATAGTTTCTTAAAATAGAAGTGGCCAGCCCTTAAATACTAATGCCAGGGCTGGCTATTAGTTAAATAAGTCCAAAGAAGCTGAAAATCTAACCTAGGTAAGCTGGTAAATCAGCAGTGCCCTTAGGGGCACAATTGGGAATTAAAAAGGTGAAATAGTAAATAGTTAGAACTTAGGAGGGTAATTGAGACACTTATGCTCCCGATTTCTGCAATTTTGCAGAGGTTTAGGGGTATAATGGTCTCCTAAAAATGGGAAATCAGTAAAAATCTCAAACCCCTAGGGTCATACTAGTAAAAAACCATAAAAAAGAATCTTAGGAACCTTCCAGCACATGCTGGAAGGATATTTGGTAACTGAAATTGGGGTTAAAGTGTAGAATTGATAATTTTAGGAGGGGGAGAAGTGGGATTAATCCCATACTTCCTCCCCAAGTTTTCAGCCCTAGAAATAATCCCATACTTCCTCCCCAAGTTTTCAGCCCTAGAAATAACTATAAATATCTCTTAAAAAGGGGCTGAAAGGGGGGTTCCAACATGAAGTAATCTGAATTCATTTAAGCTGACTTTTGATAACAATTTCAGAGTAAAAACATAGCAATTTAGCAATAGTATCTCTGGTATTCTTCGAGTGGGAGTTTGCTGATTTTTGTTGATTGCTGGGTTCGTTTGCTCGTTAGTCTCTGGGTTTATGTTTGTTGTGGACTTTGCTGTTGCTGTGTGCTGTGCCTTCTTCTTCTCACTGTTGCATTGGTCGCTTGAGTCCTTGCTTTACTTACCTGCCTTCCCCTAGACTCATCGGTTTCCTTTCATTTGATCCGGGTATATTCTTGTCCAGAAATCAAGCTGTAGAGACTGGTTTGAATGAAATGAAGATTTGAGTTACTTTGTTGTCTGCTTGTAATTCCGTTTTTTAATTTATAGTATACTGCAGTAGATAGCAAGGAAAAACAGAAACAAAAAACAATGTAATAGCTAGTATATGATAGTAGTAATGTAGTAGTAGTATGTCACTTAGTTAATTAGGTAAAATTCCTAAAACAAAGTCAAATGGCCATCACATGAGTCGATAACAGTCATGCTCGCCTAATTAATCTATTTCGTTGATCAATCTAGATTTGGATAAGTTAAGAGAAGAAACAATCGGATAAGGTAATAACTGGAGTGAAATTGGCTTTGATGACATCGAATAAGCTTGGTTTGTGTTAATATCAGTAGTTAATCATATCCATGAAGTAGTATATAGATAAGAATAAGCCCAAAAGGAGAAAGTGTAGTTAGAAGAATTGGTAAATTATTTGCAACTGAGTCTGTATTACTACATAAGCTAAGTAGTATTTGAATCAGTAATATGATCATGTATATATCATTAAGTCAGTCTTAGATAATCAGAGTTGTCAAAATAAGTAATTAAACTGTTTAGCTAAATAATGCCATACGTAATTTCTTAGGTAGGTAACTTCACTCTAATATAAGTCATTTAAAGCAAAAGGGTAATAGGTGGTCGACTCTCGTAAACACTAACTGGTTGTTATTTATAGTTAACACTGGCCATTTTTGTATTGTAATTTCTCATCTATTGAATAAAGAATAATTTGGATTCCAATTCTTCACTTTGTATGTCTGCTTTATTTACAGTTCTTCATTTTTACTCTCGTCATTGTATATTGTCAATTGGTTTAGGCCTAAGACAAAACGTAGGCCTGAACTGCCCCTGTGAAATCGATTGGTCCGCTGAATGGAAGTCTGAAGATTGCCTGGGCTTTAAGGCTTGGGTAGGCCATTGCTGATCTGATTAATCAAATGAAGAATTTTGGCCCAATAACAATAGGAATCATACGGGCCTAGAATGTTTAATATTATAAAATCGATTAAGGCAAAAACAATATAGCAAATGTAGTACATGCAAAATAGGATTGGACTTTAATAAATTAAATTGGGACGAGCCTCGCCCGAATGACAACGGGGCCCCCCATTTAGTAATAAAATAACATAGTATAATCGGAGAGGTTAATAGCGAATTTCATAGCCTCTTCCAAAAGTTAAAAGCCGATAGACGTTATTTAGGGCACGATTTTAATATACCTTCCTATGAACGAGTGTGCACTTGGTGCGACTCAAATCCAAATCTCGGTAAAGCTGAAATACACCAAAAGTCATAGGCGTACCGGTTGCGGTATGACTCGAGGCGTGTTTTCGCGATACCGCAAATTCCTAAAAAATGATATTTAACGTAAAAGCACATTATGTTGTTAAAACCAATAATTGAGTCAAACAAAAGTTAAAAACGACAGTGGAGCGACCGTGCTAAAACCACGGAATCCGGGAGTGCCTAACACCTTCTCCCGGGTTAACAGAGTTCCTTATCCGGACCTCTGCTTCGCGGACATTTTAAGAGTCAAAATTCCTCGGATTCGGGATTAACCGGTGACTTGGGACACCATTGTCATTCCCAAGTGGCGACTCTGATTTAATCTCTAATAAAATCCCGAACCGATTGTCCTTAAATTGGAAAAACTCCTTCCCTTACGTTATTTTATCCGTCTTGGGTAATCGAGCGTCGGGGTATACCCTACAAGTGTATTTATACACCTTAAGTATTTGGGGTAGTAAAAAGGGAGGTGTGACAGCTGCGCGCCGCAGCGGTATATGTATTGGAGCGGGCTGCGCGCCGCAGCGGTATATATATTGGAGCGGGCTGCGCGCCGCAGCATTATACTTATTCATATTCATATATATACTTTATCGCTTTGATATTATGTGGACTGTATATAAAATTGTGCCGAAAACCCTTCTCTCTTCTCCCCCGGGGATGTGCTTACTGGTTGAGACTCCCCTTTCTGTTAAATGTCACCTTAAATTAAGAAAAACAGAGGCCGGATAAGTTACAAAGCCGATTGACTCCGCGGGTCACCGGTACGTAGCCCCCTCCTCGATTCGAGTTGTCCGCTCGGGTACACTGTCTAGCAATCCATGAAACCATAAGATTTTGAACATAGGTCTAGGACGATTATTTGCATCATATTTGACTTAGGGACTCAACACAGGGGTTGGGTCCGTCTAGGACAGGTGACCCGGTATTGAAAAGACCAAGCATGCTATGTGTTGCATTTTATTGTCCTTGATCGTTATGCGGACCGGCGAAAATCCCGAGATTGGAAAAATTGTTGAAAGAAAAAGAGAGAGAGGAAAATAATGATTTATAGAAAAATAGGTACCCGGAAAAATTGAAAATTTGAAAAAAAATAGGTGGAACATTTTTGTTGAAATAATTGGTCAAATAATCTGACCGAACTACGCAAGTTTGATTCTCGCCATTAGGTGGGATACGTAGGCAACCCTTAAACGGGTCCAACCACACTTTTAGAAAAAGACCAAAAAGATTTTCTTTTCAAATAATCGAGGTGATTGCTATTTTTGGAAATGGCCGAATGTTCCGAAAGGACGACGGAAGGTTGTTTTTGCAAAAATGGCCACTTCGAAAATTATTTTCCTTTTCTTTCATTGAAAATTTGCATTGAAAAAGATTTTTCCTTTTCTAAATAAAATCACCTTAATAAATGTGCAGGACGAGCACGATGATGAATGAACAATTTTCCCTAAATAAAATCCCTTTGGAGCTAAAATTATGGTGGCAGGACATGGGATCCGATGGTCAAGACTGGGTCAAAAAGTACTTAAAAGGCCTTACAGGGTTATTAGACATGGTTCCTCGGGGTGATGTAATTAGAGCGTTGGTCTCGTTTTGGGATTCGGCACACAACGTATTTCATTTCCCAGATTTTGAGCTTACCCCTACTTTGGAAGAGATTGCCTTCTACATCGGGAAGACTGAGGTCCCGATAAAAGGAAAATATCCGGTGTCTCCGAGGACAGTGACAGTACATCGTTTCCTCGACTCTTTGAAAATCGCTCGGAATGTTCATAATGAAGATCTGGCCGACGGATTTTGTTCTTTAAGCTTCATCTACAATAGGTTTGGACACGTTGGGGGTTTCAATGATCTTACCAACAAGTTATGCTGTAAGTCCAACCGAGCAAAATGGGAGGAACACCGGAGGTTCGCATTTTTGGTAGCATTTCTCGGAGTTATCGTATTCTCGAGGAAAGATGGACATATCAATATAAAAGTTGCCGGAGTAGCTACCACACTGATAGTACAAGAAAACTGTACTCTGGCCCCGATGATTGTTGCGGATATCTATCGTGCTCTGACCGCGTGCAAAGCAGGGGCTAGCTTCTTCGAGGGGTGCAACTTGATCTTGCAAATTTGGCTAATCGAGCATCTGTGTCACCACCCTTCATTCTCGAGCTATGGTTCGGCCGATCGGACATGTTTGGAAGAGTTCAATGCGAGGACAAAAGAAGTAAAGTTGCCGGAGGGAGTCCAAGGTTGGATTGTGTATCTTCGATCACTAACTGACGGTCAAATTGATTGGACGTATGACTGGTTACCTCTTGACGAGGTGATATACATGCCAACAGAGGGATCGCCATTTTTGATCATGGGTTTGAAGAGTATACAACCTTATGCCCCATACAGAGCCCTGCGACAGTTGGGTCGGTGTCAGATTATTCCGAGGGATGGGGACCTCAGTGTGCAGGCCGTGGAGATTGGTCCAGACGGGCAATTCCCGGAAGCAAGAATCCGGCAAATATGGAATGAATGCCAAAATCCGAAGATTGATACTTGTGTGCCGAATAGAGCAAGAGGGGAGATATCACCTGGATACTCCACCTGGTACCGACGAGGGGTTGAACACGAACGTCTTTCGAAGAGACCTCACTTGCAAGACCTGATAGAGCAATCCGAGGAAAATCTGAAATGGGCGGCCAAGGAAAAGGAATACAAGGCCAAAATCAGTCTGTTGGAAGATAAACTGAGGAATCTTCATTTCGAAAGCGGTTTACAAGCGGCATCCGATGAAGTGGAGAAGAAGCAGTTGAAGAAAGAAAATGAGATGTTGAAAGCTCAAATGGCTCAAATGAAAATTGCATCCGAGACCCCAGTTCGCTCGGCCCGGGATGAAAAGTTAATTGAGATTCTCCGGCGAAAGGTAAATGACTATAGCTTCGATTTGGATAAAACGGAGAAAGAGTTAGTCATGGCTCGGAAGCAAATGGATAAAGATGTTGAGAAGAGAGCCAAATTGGTTCAACAACTGCAAGACAAGCATGATTTTGAAGTAGCCCAGCTTAGAAAGAAAATAATTTCAACCACGGCCAAGAGCAACAAGATTATCAAAGATCTTGAGGAAGAAAGAGAATATTGCTACACGACCATGGCTAGATTAGAATTGGAGCTACAACAGGTGCAAAAGGACAACCAACATGTCTTGGACGCTCGCAATCAACAAATAAGCCGGTTATTGCAAGAAAAAGGGGTCATCAGAGAAAAGATTGTTCGCATCGCCCAGTACATCACCCGGAAGACTCAACTTTGTGAAGAGATGTCTCGAAGGACTTTTGTATCTGCAGTGAAGTTCTTCGTACAACAAGTCATGGCCGACCTAGATAAGCTTCAAAGGGGATTAGCATATAGGCCCGCGGCAAGGCCGAACGATGCCTCGCGGGCACTAGGTGCATTAATGTACTCTTAGGTCATGCATCATCTTTTATTTTTAAAACATCACTTTGTAATCAATGTTTTGAATTATCAATGAGAAAACAAGTGTTGTTACCAATTCTTTTGCTTTATGTCATTTTCTTTGAATCCGCTAGGCAAATAAATAGGAACGTAATTATGAAAACGACAATGAAAAAGAGAGAAAGAAAAAGCAAGAAAAAGAAAAAGAAAAAAAGAGAGCAAGAAAAGAGAAAAAGCAAAAGAGAAAAGAAAAGAAAAGAAGAAAAGAAAGAAAGAAAACAAAAGAGCGGAAAAAGAAAAAGATGATTGAAGTGAGCAGCGGCCGGGATGATGCATAACGACTCGAGCAAATGTGTTTGTTTTTAAAGTCGTTACATCTTATTCACGCGCTAACAACTAACAAGTGTTGATGTTTGTGAGTTCAGATTTTCTAGGCAACTGGCATTCTGGCTACCCACCCATACAACACCAGGTCCAAAAAGATGACAAAGGCTGTATCCCAGGAGATCGAGGCAACCATTGTAGACCCTGCTCACGAAGAAGAGATCGTGGATGTGGCAGGGATGAAAGAAGAAATGTACAAGTTAAGACAGCAGATGGCCGAAATGTACCAGGCTTGGTCAAGAGGTCAACCACTACCAGCCTACCCTGCTAACCCTGCATATGTCCCTCCAGCCAATCCTAACCCTGAGCCACCAACAATGAACTCATCCTCCACCTACCCCGACTACCCTCACTACTATGCTTCCACCTCCCAAATACCACCACCTCCAGCCAAGCAAGCACCACCTCAGATACCGCAAGTCGCTCCTGTGTATGTGGCGCCTCCGCCCGCTGTTATCCACAAATCCTCTAGTGAACCAATATTTCATATCCAGGATCCTCACTACTACCCTCCGGAGCCGACTTTCAGACAACACGAGTCTCATGCTCCGATGATGGAAGCAAGTGCCGGGCAGGAAGAGATGGCTCGGAAAGTGAAGAGTCTTGAGAATGCTTTCCGTAATATGCAAGGACTGGGAGGGCAAGTAAGTGTAGCCTACAAAGACCTGTGTTTGTTCCCTGAGGTGCAGCTTCCTGCGGGATTTAAGTTGCCAAAGTTCGACATGTACAACGGACACGGGGATCCGGTAGCTCATCTAAGAGGATACCGTAGCAAGATGAGAGGCGCGGGAGGAAGAGATGAATTGTTGATGGCGTACTTCAGCCAAAGTTTGAGTGGATCAGCTCTGGAATGGTATACCCGACCAGGACCATACAAGATGGTTCGTTTGGGATGACTTAGCGCAAGCTTTCGCTAGTCACTTTCAGTACAATTTGGAGATCATACCCGACAGGTTATCCCTTACCAAGATGGAAAAGAAGCCAGGAGAGAGCTTTAGAGAATACGGTTTTAGATGGAGGGAACAAGCCGCTAGAGTGGATCCACCAATGAAAGAAGGGGAGATGGTGGATTGTTTTCTGCAAGCTTTGGAGCCAACATACTACGGCCATCTAGTGTCAGCAATCGGGAAAAGTTTCAACGAAGTTGTGAAAATGGGAAGTTTTGTAGAAGAGGGTTTGAAGACAAACAAGATTATGAGTTTTTCGGCTATCAAAGCCACCAATCAAGCTATACAGAGTGGAAGTGGAGGAGTGATGGGAAAGAAGAAGAAAGAAGAAGTATCAACCATTGAAAGTAGGTCCTGGAGTCGCAACCCACATTATAACCCACCAAGACCCTATCGCCAACATCCACCAAGCCCAGCAACTCCATATAATCCACCACCACCATCTTACCCGCCAAACCCATACAACACACCAAGCCCATATAACCCACCACCTCCACCATACCCACCAACAGTCCCTCATTACCACCACCCGCAAGCCCAAGTCTACCCACCACCACCACCTCATGTGTGGAGAGCTCAAGCTCCACATAACGTTTATTCATACCCAGAACACATACCCAACCCCTAAACCTTACCGAAACCAGAATAGACCCAGGCCGGATGCTGATTGGAGAAACAAAGCAAGAAAAACATTCACCCCTCTCGGAGAATCATATACCAGCCTGTACCATAGGTTGAAAGAGTTGGGGATGCTAAGCCCAGTTGCACCCAAAGTTCCAAATCCTCCCCAAAGAACCTTAACACTTCTGTCAGATGCGAATATTGTTCAGGAACGGTGGGCCATGATACCGAGAAGTGCTGGCAATTAAAGAACGCCATTCAAGATCTCATCGATGAAAGGAAAATTGAAGTTCAGGCCCCAGAAACCCCAAACATTACCCAAAATCCTCTGCCGAATCACCACGAAGCGCACATGATAGAACTGGTGCAGGGTGATGGCAATCAAAAACCATCTCAGGCCGTAATGATGATAAAGTCGAGTGACAAGTCAGAAAAGGAAGTTGTGAAGGAGAAAGCGATTGTTGAGAAACCAAAGCCAGTAGTGGTGGGAGGTTTAAAAGTGGTAGTGCCGGGCGCAAAGACGATCGTGACTGTGAAAGGCGCAAGTGCAGAGCCAGTAATCATAAAACCAGTAGTGCAAATGCCAGTGGTGAGTACAAAGACTGTACCCTGGAACTATAACAAGGTAGCAGTAGTTTACAAGGGAAAAGAGATTTCTGGTGAAATTAATGAAACGCATGGACTCACCCGATCTGGAAGGTGTTTTGCTCCAGAGGAACTGAGAAAGATGAAGACGGTAAAAGAAAGTCAATTGAAGAAGCCAGTGTCGGAGGAGGAAGCAGAAGAATTCCTTAAGAAAATGAAGTCACAAGAGTACTCAGTGGTTGAGCAGCTAAGAAAGACCCCGGCCCAAATTTCTTTGCTATCTTTGTTGATACATTCAGAAGAGCACCGGAAGGCTCTTATGAAGATTCTAAATGAGGCTCATGTTCCGGAGAAGATTTCAGTGTGTCATTTGGAGAAGATTACCAGCAAAATTTTCGAGTCTAATAGAATCACCTTCTCTGATAGGGAGCTGCCGGTGGAAGGAACCGAACACAATAAAGCATTGTACCTCACAGTAAAGAGTGAAGAGTCAGTCGTGACCAGGGTATTGATTGACAATGGATCGAGTGCGAACATTTGCCCGCTGTCAACTTTAGGGAAGCTGAACATTAGCCCGGACAGAATCCGGAGAAACAGTATCAATGTGAGAGGGTTTGACGGCGGAGGTAAGAACACGTTAGGAGATATTATTTTGGAAGTGACCATCGGTCCCGTTGATTTTACAATGGAGTTCCAGGTGCTCGACATCGCTGTATCATATAACTTGCTGTTAGGTCGACCCTGGATTCATGCGGCCAAAGCGGTACCATCTTCTCTACACCAGATGGTCAAGTTTGAATGGGAGCAGCAAGAGATTGTTGTACACGGGAGAGGAAAATGCTTGTAATGTGGTAGCACCTTTTGACGGTACTGATGGGGATAGAGGTCCTTGGGTCTACCAAGTGACGGATGCTGTCGTGGTGAATAGAGTTGCTGAAGGTGAAAAGTTACCAACCCCTATGATGGCACCAACTGCTATAATGGTGGCCAGAGAAATGCTGAAAAACGGATTTGCACCGGGGAGGGGATTAGGCAAAACACTGCAGGGAGTCATTCAACCAGTTCAGCTTCCGGAAAACAAAGGTACATTCGGCTTAGGGTTTAAACCCACCTTTGCCGATATCCAAAGAGCCTCTAAAGCCAAAAAGAACTGGACCTTGCCCAAACCCATACCCAAATTATCCGACACCTTCATCAGGCCTGGTACAAAATATCAACCATCTGCTGCAACAAAGTGCATTGAGACCCAACTTGACGAAGAAATGCTTGGTTTTGAGAAAATGTTTTGGGAGGTGAATACGATTGAAGCAGGGGAAGGCACGAGCAAAATGGACGTGCGATTTGTGGGACCGGGAATCATGTTAAACAATTGGGAAGCTACTCCTTTCCCTATCAGGAAGGAGTCTTGGTAGTTAGCTCAAAATTTCATCATTGCTTTCCCTAAAGTTGTTATTTTATAGTTTTCCCATTCCCCTCATGAAAAGAAAATCACCATGTATCCCGAACATTGTTCACTCTTTTATCAATGAAATGCAGTTTTCCTTTTTCTTCACTTTTGCCTTATTTTTCTTTATTTTTCCTTTTGTACAGTTTTGCATGTGTTGATTCCAATGCCATGTCATGCGTGAAGGATTCTAGACCCAGTTCTGACAATCATGTTACTATACAAGAAATCGAGGAAGATAGTGAAATAGAATGTGAGGATGAGGAAGCCCTGGAGGAAATAAGTAAGGACATGAAACAATACGAGGAAAAACCCAAACCGAATCTGAGTGATACGGAGTCTGTAAATTTGGGGAGCGAAGATGATGTCCGAGAAACAAAGATTAGTGTACATTTGGAGGCACCCCTCAGGGATGAATTGATAAGGTTGTTACATGAGTTTAAGGACATTTTTGCCTGGTCCTATGATGACATGCCCGGACTTAGCACTGGTTTGGTGGTACACAAGTTGCCTATCTATTATGAATGCCGGCCAGTAAAGCAAAAGCTGAGGAAATTCAAAACGGACATTAGTGTGAAAATAAAAGAAGAGGTGAATAAGCAGCTTGAGGCAAAGGTCATAAGAGTTACCAAATACCCCACCTGGTTGGCAAATGTTGTGCCGGTCCCGAAGAAAGATGGCAAAACCAGAGTGTGTGTAGACTATAGAGACCTCAACAAAGCCGGTCCGAAGGATGACTTCCCATTGCCAAACATTCCACATATTGATCGACAATTGCGCCAAGCACGAGATCGGTTCGTTTGTGGATTGTTATGCTGGATATCACCAGATCCTTATGGACGAAGAAGATGCTGAGAAAACTGCCTTCATTACACCTTGGGGAACATACTGTTACAGAGTAATGCCGTTTGGATTAAAGAATGCCGGGGCAACTTACATGAGGGCAATGACCACAATGTTCCATGACATGATGCATCGAGAAATTGAAGTATATGTGGACGATGTCATCATAAAGTCCAGAAAACAACCTGATCATGTGAGAGATTTGAGGAAGTTCTTCCAAAGACTACGAAGGTACAATTTAAAGCTCAATCCGGCGAAATGCGCCTTTGGAGTACCTTCAGGGAAACTACTGGGGTTTATTGTGAGTCGGCGAGGTATTGAACTGGATCCATCAAAGATCAAGGCTATTCAAAGTCTACCTCCGCCGAAGAACAAGAAGGAGGTCATGAGCTTATTAGGAAGGTTGAATTACATTAGTCGGTTCATTGCTCAATTGACATCGACATGCGAGCCGATCTTCAAGTTGTTGAAGAAAGATGCAGCAGTGAAATGGACCGACGAATGTCAGGAAGCCTTTGACAAGATCAAAGAATATTTGGCCAACCCTCCGGTGTTAGTTCCTCCAGAACCAGGGCGTCCTCTGATTTTGTATTTGACGGTGCTGGATAACTCTTTCGGTTGTGTATTGGGTCAACATGATGAGACAGGCAAGAAAGAACAAGCCATCTACTACCTCAGCAAAAAGTTTACATCCTACGAGGTGAAGTATACCCAACTGGAAAGAACTTGTTGTGCATTGATTTGGGTAGCTCAGAAGCTAAAGCATTATTTGTCAGCGTACACCACGTACTTGATATCACGATTGGATCCTCTCAAGTATATATTTCAGAAGCCTATGCCTACGGGAAGACTGGCCAAATGGCAGATTCTGCTCACGGAATTCGACATTGTCTATGTAACTCGTACGGCAATGAAGGCACAAGCTATTGCGGACCACTTAGCCGAGAATCCGGTGGATGATGAATATGAACCATTGAAAACATACTTTCCGGATGAAGAGGCAATGCTTGTCGAGGAGATGGAGCAAGATGAGAGACCCGGATGGAAAATGTACTTTGACGGAGCCGTCAACAGCAGGGGCGTTGGTATCGGAGCGGTACTCATTTCAAGTACGGGTCAACACTATCCCGTCACAGCTCAGCTTCGATTTTTCTGTACCAACAACATGGCCGAATACGAGGCGTGTATCTTGGGATTAAGGATGGCAATTGACATGGGTATTCAAGATATTTTGGTCACGGGTGACTCGGATCTCTTGGTACACCAAATTCAAGGGGAATGGGAGACACGAGATTTGAAATTGATACCATATCGGTATTGTTTGCACGAGTTGTCTCAAAAATTCCAGTCTATAGAGTTCAAGCACATCCCAAGAATGCACAATGAGATTGCAGATGCTTTGGCCACATTGTCCTCTATGTTGCATCATCCCGACAAGACATATATAGATCCGCTCCAGATCCAAGTCCGTGATCAAAATGCTTATTGCTTCGCTGTGGAAGAAGAGTCAGATGGAGAGCCGTGGTATCATGATATCAGGGAATACCTGAAAGCTGGCAAATACCCGGAGCAAGCCACTGGAGACCAGAAGAGAGCCATCAGGCGTCTAGCCAATGGATTTTTCCTCAGTGGAGGAGTGGTATACAAAAGAACACCAGATCTGGGTTTATTGCGGTGTGTGGATGCACAACAAGCAGATGAAATCATGATTGAAGTACATGCCGGAGTATGCGGACCCCACATGAGCGGATATGTTTTAGCAAAGAAGATCTTGAGAGCTGGGTACTACTGGCTCACGATGGAGCGTGATTGTATCAGGTATGTAAAGAAATGCCATCAATGCCAGGTACATGGGGATTTGATCCACTCCCCGCCTTATGAGTTGCACACAATGTCGGCACCTTGGCCCTTTGTTGCTTGGGGCATGGATGTCATCGGCCCAATAGATCCAGCCGCTTCTAATGGGCACAGGTTCATTCTGGTTGCAATTGATTATTTTACCAAGTGGGTTGAAGCTAAGACATTTAAGGCAGTGACGAAGAAGGCAGTGGTGGATTTTGTGCACGAGAATATTATATGCCGATTTGGAATCCCCAAGGTGATTATCACAGACAATGGAGCCAATTTAAACAATCATCTCATGGCGGAAGTTTGTGAAAGGTTTAAGATCACGCACCGTAATTCCACGCCTTACAGGCCAAAGGCGAATGGAGCAGTAGAAGCGGCTAACAAGAATATCAAGAAGATTCTCCGAAAAATGGTGGAGGGATCCAAGCAGTGGCATGAAAAGTTACCCTTTGCTCTCATGGGTTACCGCACGACGGTACGTACTTCTATCGGAACCACACCTTATACACTGGTGTACGGAACAGAGGCCGTTATACCCGCAGAAATAGAAATACCGTCATTGCGAATTATAGCCGAATCCGAGATAGATGACGATGAATGGGTAAAGGCCCGGTTAGAACAGTTGAATTTGATTGATGAGAAGAGGTTGGCCGCAGTCTGCCATGGGCAGTTGTATCAGCGAAGAATGGCCAGAGCATATAATAAGAAGGTACGACCTCGAAAGTTTGAAGTCGGACAGCTTGTGTTGAGGCGTATCTTACCACATTGGGCCGAGGCAAAGGGCAAATTTGCGCCAAATTGGCAGGGACCGTTCGTGGTATCACGGGTGTTGTCTAATGGAGCATTGTATTTAACAGATGTTGAAGGAAAGTGCGTAGAGACTGCTATCAATTCAGATGCGGTCAAAAGATACTATGTATGATTCCTTTTCAATTATGTGTTTTGTATTTTGTTGTGATTTTGGAATTGAAATGACGAAGGCATTTTATTCTCTATCCAAACACTTTATCCATTGATAACCCCTTTGAGCCTTAATGAATGAATTCTTTCATACCCCTCTCTCGGAATCGCTCTACTGCAATAAGATCAAAATTGCCAGAATGAAAAATGAAATGATGAAAAAAAAATGATGAAAAAAAAATGAAAATAAAAAAAAAAAAATAAAATGAAAAAAAAAGAGAAAAAGACAAAAATCGGGAAAAAGTCAAAAGAAATCCATCTAACTTATGAAGTTGGATGAACTACGTCTGACTTGATCCCGAAAGGGTACGTAGGCAGCCTCTCCGAGGTTCAGTCACAATAAAGAAAAAATCCAAAAAATTCCCCACATATTGAAACTGGGGCAGAAGTTATGTTTAATAATTCCGAGAGTTGTAAATATTTTTAACCCTCGTTGAAATTTTGAGCCTTTATATCTTTCTTTCTTAACCCGTCCAAAAGCCACGTTATAGTCCAAAGAAAGACCTTCTGATCAATTTTGAAATGATAACAAATACAACGAAGGAAGAGCGAAGCATCGGATAATACCCGTGGTACGGAAAACAAAATACAAAAAGGAAAAATGAAAAAAAAAAAAAATATGATGAGAGAGTGTCATCGGTGAAAACCTTAACCGGCACCGTGAGGCGATTGTGAGGTTGAGAGAAATAAAATGAGAGAGTCTCATCGGTGAAAACCTTAACCGGCATCGTGAGGCGATTGTGAGGTTGAGAGAAATAAAATGAGAGAGTCTTGTCAGTGAAAACCTTTAATGGAACTGCAGGGCGATTGTGAGGTTAGATATATAAATGAAGCAAAAAAAAAGAGTATCGGTTTGGGTTAAAGGCAATTCAGAGTCTGAATAATGATTGGAACGAACTGGGTCAGAGTTTAAATACATGGCATGGTCAGCGGAATCAGCCAACAAATACCCAGATAAGTTCTGTCATCTCTCCAAAATACCCTTACCTTTCTTTCATTTTTTATGCATTTCATTGTTTACCTTTTTTGAGAGCTAACTACCGGCTCCTGATAACGGAAGTTGAAACAACACTGGATCAGAAAGGATAGAAGATTGGGGAAAGGAATAAAGAAGCTTGGCAAACATGGCCAAAGAAAAAGAAAACAAAACAAAAATGGAGAAATGAGAAAATACAAAAAGAGTCTGCAAGGGACAAGAAGTCGAAAGCCATGCAACATGAGAAAGCAAAAACAAAGGAAGCAATAAGAAGTGGGGACGGCAGATGCCAGTTGCCAGCAGTTTAAATCTAATAAATTTTGTTTCATGCAGGAACAAATTGTCACTAATCACTTTAAAGTGAATGTGACCAATGTGGAAAATTTAAAATACCAAAAAGAGAAAGTTTGCCGAATAAGTGGAGAAATTCACAGGCAAGAGATAAGTTGGTAAAAAGAAAATACCAAAAAGAGGAAGGTAACATCTTTTAAAATCTACTCCCCAGTCCTCAGGCTGAGGGAATATTTTCTGCATTCGCATTGCACGTTTAAATTCTGTTAGGTGCCCACCTTCTAATACGGGAATATTTTCTGCATTCGAATTCACAGGCGAGAGATAAGTTGGTAAAAGAAAATACCAAAAAGAGGAAGGTAACATCTTTTAAAATCCACTCCCCAGTTCTCAGGCCGAGGGAATATTTTCAGCATTCGCATTGCACGTTTAATTTCTGTTAGGCGCCCACCTTCAAATACGGGAATATTTTCTCCATTCGCATTGCACGTTTAAA
The DNA here is from genome assembly GCA_032618575.1 of Nicotiana noctiflora. NCBI lineage: Eukaryota > Viridiplantae > Streptophyta > Magnoliopsida > Solanales > Solanaceae > Nicotiana > Nicotiana noctiflora. The sequence continues at coordinate 158,792 of JASVEL010000758.1, read as the reverse complement.
TTCTGTTAGGCGCCCACCTTCAAATACGGGAATATTTTTCTCGCATTTCGCATTGCACGTTTAATTTCGTTAGGTGCCCACCTTCTAATAAAGGAAGCAATGAGAAGTGGGGACGGCAGATGCCAGTTGCCAGCAGTTTATATCTAATAAATTTTGTTTCATGCAGGAACAAACTGTCACTAATCACTTTAAAGTGAATGTGACCAATTTAAAATACCAAAAATAGAAAGTCCGCCGAATAAGTGGAGAAATTCACAGGCAAGAGATAAGTTGGTAAAAAGAAAATACCAAAAAGAGGAAGATAACATCTTTTAAAATCCACTCCCCAGTCCTCAGGCTGAGGGAATATTTTCTGCATCGCATTGCACGTTTAATTTCTGTTAGGTGCCCACCTTCTAATACGGGAATACTTTTCTGCATTCGCATTGCACGTTTAATTCTGTTAGGTGCCCACCTTCTAATACGGGAATATTTTCTGCATTCGCATTGCACGTTTAAATTCGTTAGGTGCCCACCTTCTAATACGGGAATACTTTTCTCCATTCGCATCGCACGTTTAAATTCCGTTAGGTGCCCACCTTCTAATACGGGAATACTTTTCTGCATTCGCATTGCACGTTTAAATTCCGTTAGGTGCCCACCTTCTAATACGGGAATACTTTTCTCGCATTTGCATTGCACGTTTAATTATTGTTAGGTGTGCCCACCTTCTAATACGGAATACTCTTCCGCATTTGCATTGCACGTTTAATTTCGTTAGGTGCCCACCTTCTAATACGGGAATATTTTCTCGCATTTGCATTGCACGTTTAATTTCCGTTAGGTGCCCACCTTCTAATACGGGAATATTTTCTGCGCATTCGCATTGCACGTTTAAATTCCGTTAGGTGCCCACCTTCTAATACGGGAATACTTTTCTCGCATCGCATTGCACGTTTAAATTTCAGTTAGGTGCCCACTTTCTAATACGGGAATACTTTTCTGGCATTGCATTGCACGTTTAATTTCCGTTAGGCGCCCACCTTCAAATACGGGAATATTTTTGCACATCATGGTTTATACAGCTAAAAGCCCACACTGGGGCAGAAAAAGAAAAAAAAAGAGGTGGTTTGTTGTTTTGTTTTCAGCAGGTTCAGTTCGAGATCAAGAAAAACAAGAAAATCAACAAAAAGAGAGTCATCAAGAAAAACAAGAAAATCAACAAAAAAGAGAGTCAACAAGAAAAACAAGAAAATCAACAAAAAAGAGAGTCAGCATCAAAGAAAATCAACAAAAAAGGAAGATTCTGCATCACCGGAAAGGGAAGAAGAGCAAAAGCTAGATTAAGAGCAATTGTAATTGTAGGATCTTAGCTTAGAATAGCTTCTTCATTTTACATTTCCCCCCCCCTCCGGTGTAATAAGGAGTAAGTCGGCAGGTCTCAACAGTGTCAATGCAACAGTGAGTCCGGTAGTTTTTAAAACTGCCAGACCTTCCCGAACTACACTGACCTGATTCCTGTTTAGCCCAGGATATGTAGGCAACCTCTAAAGCAGGGTGCGGTCAAAAGGTTTTCAAAAATGCTTTCCCCGTTGCCTTCCATCGTCGTCAATCCCGTCTCCAAGCAACCATCCCCGCAAACCAACGACCATTGTCGACACTGTGAGCACATGATTTTTGCACCGGGTAAATAATTCCAAAAATTAAAATAAATATGTTTTTGAGTGCAATTACTTGCTTTGTTTGAAATTAGCTATATTTTGTGTGTTTGAATAAGTAAAAATTAGAAAAAAATCAAAAAAATTAGGCTAGTTAATTACTTTGTTTAATTAGTTAGATTTTAAGAAAATTAAAAATAGCTTAAATAGGAGAAAATAAAGAAAAATAGCAGAAAAATCGCAAAAAATATTAGAAAATTAGAGTAAATAGTAAATTAGGATTTATAATTTTTCATAAAAGAAAAAGAAAAAAAAAGTATAAAAGAAAACACATAAAAAATAATTAAAATCAAAAATACAAAAAATATATATGGTTGGTATAATACACTTGGGCCAATTGCAATCCAAGTCACTGGCCCAATGATTTGGCCCAAAGGAAATCCGGTCCAGGCCTTTAATAGACTTGATCTCAGCCGTCCAACCTCGTTGATCTAACGGCTGGGATATTTAGTCGAATTTAGGTTTTAATTAATTAAGATAGAAGTGATCTCAGCCGTCCATTCATATGATCTGACGGAAGAGGCTCTTAGCCTCATAAGTGACGATACGACGCCGTTTTAGTAACGCGCGTATGAGCCGTCGATCTCCATCAATTGGACGGTCGAGATTATCTGGGACGGTCGGCCTATAAAAGGGCCTTGTCTGAATTCTCGCCCATTTTTCACTAACCCTAAAGACAGCCGCCATGTTCTCTCTTCATCTTCATCATCATCTTCATCATCATCAACCCAGAAACCCTAGCCGGCCAATGGCGGCCACCACCCTCCACGGTGGTCGCCGGCTCTCCTTCATCCCTCCTCTCTTCTTCTCTCTTCTTCTTTATTCATAACACACCCAAAACCCAGAAAAACACCCTGTTCTTCATAAATCCCGGTCACCGGAATCTACGCCGGTGACCACCAAACAACGAAGATCCGCCTCAAACCAATGCCAAAAGAATCCCCTTCATGAGATCTACCCAACCATACAGGCCACCACCCTCGAATCTTCCCCAATCCCGTCGAATATCCCAAAAAGTGTCGCCGGAAACCTAACTCCGGTGACCCCAAAATTCAACCTCAGTCAAGACCACATCTTTTACACTCCTGAACACCCCCTGCAACTCAAATCTCAAAAAGGCCTCATCTTGAAGCCAAACAATGGAAAACAGAAAAGAAATTCAGAAAAAGAGAACGAAAAAAAAGAGAGAATAAAGAAGAAAAGAACTCGTGAGAGAGTGAGAAAAAGAAAAGAAATAGGAAGCTTGGGGGACAGACCCCGCCAAGCTAAGTCCCTTTCCTTCTGTGCCTAATTTTTCCTTTGTTTCTTCTGCATGTTTTTGTGTTTTGCATGATTCTTATGCCTTCTTTGATTGTGTGTCTCACATGTTAGTCATAGGATTTTTACTTGCTTCTCTTTTGTTTCTGTTTAATACTTTTGTCCTCGATTTGGTTCTGTTTGGTTATGTTCTCTAGTTCGTCTTTTCTGTGTTGCTTTTCTCTAATGGTTGTTATCTCTGCTGTATTTCGTAGTTGTTTTGCATATTAGTTTTAGGGTCTCTATTTCTCTGCTTACCATTTGCTCTTTTCTTTTCATATTAATCTCTCCAGTTCCTTCGCATGGTTAGTTATAAGTTTCTTACTTGTTGTTTCTTATTTTTCACATCTTTCGCATGTGTCTCTGATGATTAAGTCATAAGGTTTCATAACATGTTTCTTTTGGGTCTGTTAGTGATAGAGTTCTTGTTTTGTTATGTGTCGACCTCATGGTTCTTTGCTTTAAGTTCATAGACTTCATCTTTTCCTTATCATTTTTACTGTCGAGTTCTGATTCATGGCAAAAGCATGACCTTTGATCTTTGTCTTCCATTTAAAATCAGGCTTAAGTTACTGTGACCACTCTTGTTGCCTTTGGCTTTAATAATCTGTGATAGAACTGGGCCTCTTTTTAGCTTTCATGGTTTAGCTTTCTCCTATTGTCATGCATGCTTAGTTCTAATATCAGCTTAGCTCTATTCTCTTTTCACACTAAGTGGCTTCTGAAGCACCCTGATTGAACTTTCCTGTTTTTCTTCACTGTTTCTCCATATCCTTCTCTTCTTCATCTTCATGTTTATTAAGACTAGGCTTAGTACTTGAAAAGGGATTTTGATTGCCATTCTTAGTCCATTGCTCTCCTATTTGAAATAAGTCCTATTTTTATTCCCTTGTTGACTGTTTTCTGAGAGTTTTAGTGTCTATGTGTCTATACCCATGAATGCTAAGTGTTTTGGGGTTCTTTCCAGTATGTCACTTAACATGAATTGATTGTGGCTAAGCCTATTTGATCTTAATTGACACTTTGCCATGTGAGATTGAGTTTGTGAGTCTGACTGATTAAAACTCAACATTATCCATCCTCTCTTCTGAATTTTAATTAGTTGATAAACATTGTTTGGTTTCATATGGTTATGTGTGCAATTATATGTTGAAATGACTAAAACTACAATAGTTCTATGTTAGTGTGAACACTGTTGAGTGCCTACCATACTTTAGGTGAATTGGTTATAGTTGTTAGTGCTAGGTTTCATAAAATGGCTAGTTTTTAAATAGGTTAAAACTGAAAATGAACAAATAGGTTATAAGTTAAATAATTGGCCTAAGAATGGTCAACCTTGCAAAGGGTTGACCAATTCTATAAGCCCTAACACACAGCTCACTGTTAAAAGTGGCTGGTTGTGCAAAAGGGGCTATGTCTGCAAATGCAGACTAGCCCAGGCTCTCTTTAGAGCCCTGAGCATGAAATGGCCAAACCTGCAAATGGTTTTGGGCCCAAATGTTCAGTAATTGGCCTTAATAGCCAAAGCCAAGTCTCAACTTGAGACTGGCTAAGTTTTAAATAGTTTAAACATAATAATAAAACAGGCTAGTCCTGCAATTGGCTTTAATTTGTAATAAATTGGTCTTAATTGACTGGAATTAGTTTAAATAGGCTAAAACTGAAATAGTTTCTTAAAATAGAATTGGCCAGCCCTTAAATAGCAATGCAAGGGCTGGCTATTAGTTAAATAAGTTCAAAACAAGCTAAAATCTGACCTAGGTAGGCTAGTAAATCAGCAGTGCCCTTAGGGGCACAATTGGGAATTAAAAAGGTGAAATAGTAAATAGTTAGAACTTAGGAGGGTAATTGAGACACTTATGCTCCTGATTTCTGCAATTTTGCGGAGGTTTAGGGGTATAATGGTCTCCTAAAAATGGGAAATCTGTAAAAATCTCAAACCCCTAAGGTCATACTAGTAAAAGGCCCTAAAAGGAATCTTTTAGAACCTTCCAGCACATGCTGGAAGGGTTTTTCATAACTGAAATGGGGTTTAAGTGTAGAATTGATAATTTTAGGAGGGGAGAAGTGGGATTAATCCCATACTTCCTCCCCAAGTATTCAGCCCTAAAAAATAGCTATAAATATCTCTAAGAAAGGGGCTGAAAAGGGGGTTTTTTCCAACATTGAGCAATCTAAGAAATATATCGGGGGTTCCAACATTAAGTAATCTGAATTCATTTAAGCTGACTTTTGATAACAATTTCAGAGTAAAAACATAGCAATTTAGCAATAGTGTTTCTGGTATTCTTCGAGTGAGAGTTTGCTGATTTTTGTTGATTGCTGGGTTCGTTTGCTCGTTAATCTCTGGGTTTCTTTGTTGCTGTGTTGCTGTGTTGTTCTACGCATTTGGATCTTCACTCTACTGTTGCATTCATTGTTTGGGTCTACTGCTGTTACTTACCCCTTCCCCTAGACTCATCGGTTTCCTTTCATTTGATCCGGGTATATTCTTGTCCAGAAATCAAGCTGTAGAGACTGGTTTGAATGAAATGAAGATTTGAGTTACTTTGTTGTCTGCTTGTAATTCCGTTTTTTAATTTATAGTATACTGCAGTAGATAGCAGAAACAAAAAAAAAACAATGTAATAGCTAGTATATGATAGTAGTAATGTAGTAGTAGTATGTCACTTAGTTAATTAGGTAAAATTCCTAAAACAAAGTCAAATGGCCATCACATGAGTCGATAACAGTCATGCTCGCCTAATTAATCTATTTCGTTGATCAATCTAGATTTGGATAAGTTAAGAGAAGAAACAATCGGATAAGGTAATAACTGGAGTGAAATTGGCTTTGATGACATCGAATAAGCTTGGTTTGTGTTAATATCAGTAGTTAATCATATCCATGAAGTAGTATATAGATAAGAATAAGCCCAAAAGGAGAAAGTGTAGTTAGAAGAATTGGTAAATTATTTGCAACTGAGTCTGTATTACTACATAAGCTAAGTAGTATTTGAATCAGTAATATGATCATGTATATATCATTAAGTCAGTCTTAGATAATCAGAGTTGTCAAAATAAGTAATTAAACTGTTTAGCTAAATAATGCCATACGTAATTTCTTAGGTAGGTAACTTCACTCTAATATAAGTCATTTAAAGCAAAAGGGTAATAGGTGGTCGACTCTCGTAAACACTAACTGGTTGTTATTTATAGTTAACACTGGCCATTTTTGTATTGTAATTTCTCATCTATTGAATAAAGAATAATTTGGATTCCAATTCTTCACTTTGTATGTCTGCTTTATTTACAGTTCTTCATTTTTACTCTCGTCATTGTATACTGTCAATTGGTTTAGGCCTAAGACAAAACGTAGGCCTGAACTGCCCCTGTGAAATCGATTGGTCCGCTGAATGGAAGTCTGAAGATTGCCTGGGCTTTAAGGCTTGGGTAGGCCATTGCTGATCTGATTAATCAAATGAAGAATTTTGGCCCAATAACAATAGGAATCATACGGGCCTAGAATGTTTAATATTATAAAATCGATTAAGGCAAAAACAATATAGCAAATGTAGTACATGCAAAATAGGATTGGACTTTAATAAATTAAATTGGGACGAGCCTCGCCCGAATGACAACGGGGCCCCCCATTTAGTAATAAAATAACATAGTATAATCGGAGAGGTTAATAGCGAATTTCATAGCCTCTTCCAAAAGTTAAAAGCCGATAGACGTTATTTAGGGCACGATTTTAATATACCTTCCTATGAACGAGTGTGCACTTGGTGCGACTCAAATCCAAATCTCGGTAAAGCTGAAATACACCAAAAGTCATAGGCGTACTGGTTGCGGTATGACTCGAGGCGTGTTTTCGCGATACCGCAAATTCCTAAAAAATGATATTTAACGTAAAAGCACATTATGTTGTTAAAACCAATAATTGAGTCAAACAAAAGTTAAAAACGACAGTGGAGCGACCGTGCTAAAACCACGGAATCCGGGAGTGCCTAACACCTTCTCCCGGGTTAACAGAGTTCCTTATCCGGATCTCTGCTTCGCAGACATTTATAAGAGTCAAAATTCCTCGGATTCGGGATTAACCGGTGACTTGGGACACCATTGTCATTCCCAGTGGCGACTCTGATTAATCTCTAATAAAATCCCGAACCGATTGTCCTTAAATTGGAAAAACTCCTTCCCTTACGTTATTTTATCCGTCTTGGGTAATTGAGCGTCGGGGTATACCCTACAAGTGTATTTATACACCTTAAGTATGTGGGGTAGTAAGTAGGGAGGTGTGACAGTGGTTGAAATTAAAAAGAAAATTTTATTAAAAAAAAGAGTGGAAAGAAACATACCTTCAGGGTACTATGAACTATGTCGTTCATTAAAGTTAAACAACTATGACTGTTCATTTTCCTCTTCTCTACTTCCCCGATTAAGGGTTCGAGCCAAACGTCCGCCCCACCTGATTTCCTCAAAAGACTTCTGTTGCCCGGAACCTCAAGTGTCATACTCTTCATTGACATGCTTCTGTTGCTGGAACTTTCTTCCACATAACTAACAGAAGAAGAGGGAACTATAGAAGGATGTACGGTAGAGGAGGTGAAAACAGAAGTATTTAAAAAGGTTGAAACAGGTGCGGGGCAAAGGTTGGTAAGGAAATAGGAATGGAAATGGTAGTCCGAGTAACACTTGAAGTGATAGGAGAAACAAGAGGAAACAGAAATAAAAATTGGAAGAGGGGTTCCTCCAAAATTGGACTAAAATTTCCACCCTCAAAGCCTTCAATGAAAAGGCGTTGAGTGGACTCAGGAGTATCATTCGGGATAATTTTTTCATCAGATATAATATTAACATGCTTGGAGGTACGAGCAGGAGAAGCTTCAATATCATCCTCAGAAACTATCACACGCCTCCTAAACCTTGGACGAGCTACCAAAGGGGTATCATCATCTTCCTCAACATCAGAATCTCTTCAAATGATTACCATTATAGCGTTGGTCCGGCTAGTAGCTCATTGCAATTTGCACCAAAACTTAGTGAAAATATGTATTTCCATTAGCCAAAAATTGGGTTTGACTTGTTCCATTTCCTGTTCTCTTTTTCAACATCGGCCACTATTCAATCCAAACAGGGACCACTAAACCCGTCTCACTAGCCACGTGGGGCAATACCATTGGCTAAACCTCGTGGCACCCAAAGACCGTCCCAGCCACGTTTTCATCACCAACTGCATTTTCCATTTGTTACAAAGTGAAGATATTTATTTATTTAATCCAGCTTGGCGTTACGCACTCTCCATTTCTGTTACGCTTGCTCTTAAATCCGTTAGATCCGCCCCTTCTCTCTCTCCTCTCTCTCTCATGGTCAAAACCCTACAAATAGCAGCATAACTCGACGGAGAAATCGAGCGAATTAATAGTCCACGGACATCTCCAGATCGTCGTCGCCGCTGTAAGTATCTATGATCTCTTCTCCATGTACTTTTCTCTTGTGGATCTATTCCGTAATTGAGGATTTAGCTGATTTTGTTTGTGCATGGAGAAAATGAGGTCATGGATGAATTAGAAGGAGAGATCTATAGATCGAGAGATTGTGTGAATTCGAGAATATTTTGTGAAGTTGAGATCTGAATCCTGTAATTGGAATTCATAGATCTGATGATTTTATTTAGCTCAAACTCTGTTCTTTGTCTGAGTTGATGTGTATGTGTGCATGCGTGTGAGCGAGCGTCGCCTATATTTATCTGAATTCCGAATGTACGAAATTAAATGTTTTGGATGCTCTTTAAGTTTGATGTGTAATGTTACGGTGAAAGAGATCTGGATCTGAAAAGGCATCTATGTATTATCTTCTTTACGTGTTTTATAGAGAGATATGCGTAGATGATTTGAGTGAAATAGATTATGCGTATTATTTGTAGGGACCTTTCAGTCGTTTTGCAAGCATTGAGAAAAAATTATGTGTTTTAGTTATCCTTTGTTAGCAGGAATATGTTGATTGATTAAATTTCTGATTTCCATGTTTTAATCCTCTGGAATTGGGGGCATGGGAGGCAGGAGTGAAGAACTTTCTCATTTTTTCCCCAGTTATCAGCTCAATTTATATGCTTAAGGTCTAGTCATGTCTCGGTTGCCAAGAATATCGTATTACTCTCAGTTGGGAATTATGGTAAATGATAACACCTATTTATTGAAATTTTGCTCTAAAATCTATCTTGAGATGTTAATACTATGTATTATTTCATGTGGAATTAATCTTATTTGCTAGATATGCACATTAAAATTACTCTTGATCCCGAGCAAATCCCACAATTAGAAATTTTGAATAGTTAATTTTTTTGTTTTTCCCTTAATTTTGAAGATGTTTGTACTTTTGCTGGTATAGTTGAGGGACTATATCTTCACTGTCATCTGTCTAATAGAAGTCTTTGGTTTTTCCTGGTTCGAGCAGAGATAGGTCTGTTTATAGTGAACAATGGGAGGAGGATTCAGAGTGCTGCACCTTGTGAAACCATTTCTTTCATTCCTACCAGAAGTTCAGAGTGCTGACAGGAAGGTTCAATTTAGAGAGAAGGTCATCTATACTGTAATTGCGCTTGCCATCTTTCTGGTTTGCAGCCAGCTCCCCCTTTATGGCATACATTCCACAACTGGTGCAGATCCTTTTTACTGGATGCGTGTCATTCTTGCATCAAATCGTGGTACAGTCATGGAACTTGGAATTACTCCTATCGTGACTTCTGGAATGGTGATGCAATTGTTAGCTGGATCAAAGATCATTCAAGTGGACAACAATGTCCGTGAGGATCGAGCACTCCTGTAAGTTATATGTTTTCAATATTATTTCTTTGATTTTGTTGGTTTCTTTTTTACAACTATATGTATTTTGCATCAGTTCATTTTGTTGGTTGTCTCTTGTTTTATTTTCACATGCAGTGGTAATATTATAGTTTGGAACCGTCAGAGAAGGATTTTATTTATAACTTCTTGATGATGATTGATCTATAACTTGTATGCTCAAATCAGTTTGTAGAACCTATATTAGTTCTGTTATATGGATTTGCAAGACAAAATTTCATGCTTTGGATGTTCCCTCTCTTGAACTCATACCGACATTTCTGTCCTCATCTGATGCTTGTATTATACCTACTTCACTCGCTCCAACCACTCCCCTCATCCATATACCGAAAGAAAGGGATGCATCTATTTTGTTCTTATTACTCAATTTATTTAACAAAATTTTGTTCCTGCTATTTAGTTAACTGGATTTTATGATGTTTCTATTACCTTTTATCCTCAATGAAGCTCTCTAATGTTTTCTCTTGACAAATTATCTCATGCAGTAATGGTGCTCAAAAGTTGTTGGGTATCCTGATTGCTGTTGGTGAGGCAGTTGCTTATGTTCTGTCAGGGATGTATGGCAGTGTTAGCCAATTGGGTGTTGGAAATGCTATCCTCATTATCCTTCAACTCTGCTTTGCTGCTATCATTGTTATGTGCTTAGATGAACTTCTTCAGAAAGGATATGGTCTTGGCTCTGGAATTTCCTTGTTCATAGCTACCAATATCTGGTAAGTTTCTTACTGGCCAACAAAAAACTTGTTTTGGGTTCCTCAGTACAATCTTTGAAGCTTTTGATTCTAAGTTAATTCTATTTTGCAGTGAAAGCATTATCTGGAAAGCCTTTAGTCCCACAACCATCAACACTGGGCGTGGTGCTGAATTTGAAGGTGCTATTATTGCTCTGTTCCATCTTAGTATTACTAGAGCAAATAAGATCAGTGCCCTTCGAGAGGCGTTCTACCGGCAAAGTCTCCCCAATGTGACAAATCTGCTTGCAACTGTGTTGATCTTCCTCATTGTTATCTACTTCCAAGGATTCCGTGTGGTTTTGCCAGTTAGATCTAAGAATGCTCGTGGGCAGCAAGGTTCTTACCCAATCAAACTCTTCTACACCTCAAACATGCCTATTATTCTTCAGTCAGCACTTGTCTCCAACCTTTATTTCATCTCTCAGGTACCTAATTGTAAATTTTTTTTGGTTGAATTGACCCCTTATTGTTACCTGTTCCAAGAGTGCTAACAATTTATTTTTACTTTTCCTTCTTCTCTGTACTCTATGATCAGTTGCTGTACAGGAGGTACGGTGGAAATATCATCGTGAATTTAATTGGAACCTGGAAGGAATCTGAATATTCTGGACAATCTGTTCCTGTTGCTGGTCTTGCTTACCTTGTTACTGCGCCATCAAGGTATTGTTTAGTTTTGCTTCAGCTAATCAATCTCTATTTGCTGTAAATGTTCTTCACAGATCTAGGTTTATCTTATACTTGTTGCTTCTTTCTCAAATGCAATTGACTGTCAACCTTCATGTATTTCAGCTTGGCAGAAATGGTGGCACATCCATTCCATGCTCTTTTCTACATAGTGTTCATGTTGTCAGCCTGTGCCCTGTTCTCGAAGACTTGGATTGAAGTTTCTGGATCATCCGCCAGAGATGTTGCCAAACAGCTTAAGGTAAATGATCTTGTAGCATTTGCTTTTGCTGGGTAGTCTTTCAGTCTCCTAGTCTATTTACTCTATCCAAGCGATTTGACAGTAATACTAAGCAAAATTCAACTTGATTAGACTTCTAGAAGAAATAACTGCTATAGATTGCTGAATTGTCGAACAAATTATTTCCAGGCACCACAAATTGAAATAGACAGCCTTATCTTTCCATTGTGCTTAACTGCCCATAAAATACTAATGAAAATTTATAATATTTGACTAAGCAATTTCTCACATCTCTGTATAATTGAATCACTGTAAAACCCTGGTTACTTTTGCCTATGTATGGAAGATGCAGGTTTTTGGATCATGATTGTCTCACATAGATTATAAAATATCATCACACTTGTCATAGTACCCTAAGACAATTTAGGGTTTGTGTATTTTTAGGAAGAGTTATTTTTCAGAAAATAGGAGTAACTATTTTTAATTTGTTTTCCTGAAATCAAACAGTGTAGAAGGCTGATTTTGCTTGGATAATTTTCCAACACACAGTGTATACACCACTTCTTCCAAATCTGAACTTAAACCGTCAGTTTTTTACCCAATAAAGCTATACCAAAACAAAACCAAACCTTATTTTCGTGGCTCTCAATTGCCACTGGAAATATACTCTGGCATAAAAATGTATGTCATCCTTTTGGATTTTTTCTAGATGCATGACACCCAAGAGTATTATTGGTAAGGCACTTCTAATGGTAATTGTTTTTCAGGAGCAACAAATGGTGATGCCTGGGCATCGTGATTCAAACCTGCAGAAAGAATTAAATCGTTACATACCTACTGCAGCTGCCTTCGGAGGTGTATGCATTGGTGCATTGACAGTTTTGGCAGACTTGATGGGAGCAATTGGATCAGGAACTGGAATTCTACTTGCAGTCACAATCATTTACCAGTATTTTGAGACATTCGAGAAGGAGAAGGCCACTGAACTAGGAATGTTTGGTTTGTAGGCTGTAGCTTTATGCTAGATTTGTTCTGTCCCTATGTGTTCTGTCTTCAAGCCAAAAGGGGTTGTAGTGAACTTGTTGGCTTCTCATGGATAGATATTAAGGCCACAAGCTTTTCTGTTAAATTTTGTAACTTTTTTTGTTTTTAACTGTGCTGATGAGCCTGAATGTTTACAAGACAACTAGGTAATTTACAGAAGTTTTCACAGAATTGTTGCTATTTACCCCTTTCTCCATATTTCCCTGCATAATGTGATGGATGATATAAGCATCGAGCACAAACAAATTTGGGAACTTCTGTGTCTTGATTTTTGATTTGTGGACATGTGGGTATGCTTTTCTCCTACGCCCTGTTTCTGTAATGATGATATCCATGATATCTTGGGTTAAGCAGACGGTTTTAGATGTGCTGCTCCAGAAAAAAGTTTAACACGTTCTGCGAGAATGTCCCGGTCAATATGTCTTGAATCATAAACAGCAAGCCAATGATCTTTTTTAATTTGGACTAAGCTAGTTTGGTGGCTGGTTTAGATAGTTATCGTTTTTACCTTGAAAGAAAAGAGAAAATTTTACTTTATACCCATTAATTCTAAAGGGAAATTATTAGCTATGTCACTTTACAAATTTTTCTAACACAAAATAGTCCAAAACAAAATATCTAGTAAAAAAGGCCCAAATAGTTTCAATTAATATCAGTTTTTTCGTATCCGTTATTTTTGTATAGAAAACTGAGTGTTCTCTCTCTCTTTCTGCGATTATTCTCAAAATTCAACCAAAATTGCTAAAATTGACGATAATATAAGATACATTTAGGTTATTTTCGTCTGTTCTTTCGAGTAGAAAACCTCTTATTTTGTTTATTTTTCTGATTGCAAGTATTTTTGTAGAATGGATGTTGCTTTTCTTTAGGCTTTTGTGAGTGATTTTGCAAGTTTTGGTTGAGTTTTTGTATTAGTTTCTTCACAAATTTCTGTAACCTTTTGTTCGTATATCTTTTTTAATTTTTTTGTCATTGAACCTTATTTCAATTTTGAAACAGAGCAATAGGAGAAGACAAACTCGCTTGATGAGTTCACCACCTTATTCAAAGTCAGTTTCAATTGAGAAATCGAGTGACATGAGAAGAGAAACTAGGTCGATGAGTTTATCTCCTCATTCAACCCAGGTTTTAGTTGACAAATCGATTGATGAACAAAATATGTGAAGACAAAATCGTTCCGACAGAGTTAATGTGTTAGAATTTTGAAAGGATATTGTTCGAAAATCTGAGAAAAAGAGCAAGAGGGTTATAATGGATGCTGATCAAAGTAAGCGAAAACGTGTTGTGGAGGACAAGTGAATTTGGGTGTCAAGCCACAAAAAAAAAAAAAGGTTCCGAAGGCAGAAAAAGTTGAAATTCCTGACATTTTGTAAGGTTGTTTCAGTTATAGTTTTTCTATTGTTGACTATTCTTTTATAATTTGGATTTAGTTTGTATTTGTTTATTTTTAATTCATGTCATGTTTTTGTAACCTTGGATCTCTATATTCCAGTTGGTGGGCCGTTTACTGTTACTCATTGGTGATACACTAATGTGGACATTTTATCGGTTTTACGGTCAAAGTTGACTGATGTCCAACTTCGGATGTTTAGGGAAAGCTGCTTTTAGCTATTTTCTTGATTTACCTCGAGTTGCTATCCAAGCACAACTTATTCGTTCTTAATGTTTAGGGAGTTGGTTCAAGATAAATGTGATCAATTTATGTGAAATTGAATGACGAATGTGTTTTACGTTCTGGTCTTCGAGAATTTGGTATTGTAAGTAGTTTAACCTGTTGTGCTAATGAACATATTGAGGGTAAAGTCAGTGGACCCAATATGTTAGTGGATACTTATTTTTCTCGTTTTGAAGTAGTGTCAAATAAGTCACTTATTGATTTTTTTGAGAAGAAGAAATGGCAGTCTGATGAAGACGCACTTAAGATTGCAATCATTTATTTCATTTATATATTTTTAATGTCCACTCAGGCTCAGAAGACAACTATAAGTAAACGTGATTTCCATCTTGTCGAGAGTGGTGAGTATGTATCATTTCCATTGGGTAAGGTTGCGTTTTGAGCTTTAATGAAGTCAGTGAGGGACGGGTTGAGGGAAAAGTTTGAGTTTTATAGGATTGGTGGATTTCCTATTGCACTATAGGTGTGGTTCTAAGCATGTTACATTGTAGTCGATCAAAAGTTTGTTGTTCGCGTTGGAGATCATACATCACACATATTGAATTGGGAAATGACATACATGCCAACATGTGAGGACTTCTCTACTAGTTTTTTAACAACATAGGGAAGGTATCATCTTTTATGTCTTGATGGGATATACATTTATAGTACAATGTAATTCATTATTATACATCAAACATACAGTTTTTATACATCTTTGATACATCTAGGGCTGAATCACTTTTGGTTACCTTTGTAGTTTAAAAATATCTCTTCAACAATTAAAGAGATAAGAAGATTTACTTTGCCTGTTGAAGTTACCGATGAGTATCAAAAATATTTATCACGTAACAGGGGAAAACTTCCTATTAATGATAGCGATGATTTTGTCACGCCACCTTGAAATACATTAAGGAGTCTGTCTCACCAAAAAGGCGCCAAAAAATACGCCAGCAGTTCAACCTGTTGATTATGACCATGAGTTGCAAAAGTTGAAAGCTGATGTGAAGCAAGTATGTATTGGTATTTTTTATATATATGTTTTGAAAGTATTATTCAAATTGTATATTTAAGGTCTATTATCTCTCTTATTTGTTTCATCTTGTAGCTCCATAAGCAGTTAAATTCCTTCATGGATTATATTTCTGATAAATTCAAGGAGCTCTTTGTGTTGATAAATTTCAAAGTATGTGTTTCTTTTCCATAGTGCATTTTTTTATTTTTTATTTAACTTACTATATCTTCTTTTTTTTTTTAAAAAATAGCTTAGTGCAAGCAAAGTCAAATATGGTGCACATCCAGAGGAAGACACCAGTAGTCGTCAAGACAATAATAATTTTGTGAGCAATATGGAGTTTAGTGGCAATGAAGATATTGAAATGGATGGTTGTCAGGTGTGTTTAGTTGTGCTTTCTGCACTTTCCCCTTTTCTTTTCTTTGATGTTTTTGATAATTCTATTCTTTTTTAAAAAATTAAGTCGGTGAAAGCGAAGGCAAATATGTTCCACATTCTCAAAGAGATACTAGTGTAGCAGATCATTTAGGTGTCAATGTTATGAAAGGGCCTTCTGGTGTGAAAGTTGACATGTTTGTTGCTAAAGTGACTTTCACACCAGATGTAGCACATGCTGGCATTATTGGTGAGATTGTATATGCGGCGACAGGGGAGACGAAGGAAGATTCTGAGAAAAAAAGGTTCCTGAATCTCAGACTGGTGCTGTTTGTGCGACTGCAAGTGTTGATGCATTGGTAGGAGAGACGAAGGAAGAATCCGAGAAATAAAAAGTTCCTGAATCCCGGACTGGTGTTGTTTGTGCGACTGCAAGTGTTGATGCGGCTGCAGTGGATATGGTTCTGTACAATACTGAATTACTTCTTGAAATAGCGCAGCAAATATAAAAAAGAAAGAGATGTCCTGCAAAGACCGTGCAATCTCTGTTCATTACTGTGTTTGATTTAGGTTCCAGTACTCGTGTTGTTGCAGCGAAAGGAGAAAGGTAAATTTATGCTATTAAGCATCTTTTTCAAATCAAAATCGGAACTGGCATTAACACCTCTTTGTTGAGAGTTACTACAACTTCGATGTGTGATTTTTGATGTGTGTGCAAAATTTTAGGTCATTCGGACGTCATTTGGTAGGGTTTTTTTATCAAATGCGAGTTTCGGAAGATTTTGATAAACTTAGGCTTGAATCCGAGGTGTATTGATAATTTTTGTGTTGGTTGACGTATTTTGATGATTGGAACGAGTTTGTATGATGTTTTGGGGTATGTTGGTGCTTTTGGTTGAGGTCCTGGAAGCTTCGGGGTGATTCTGGGTGATCAAACGGAAGACATTGTACTTAAAGTGTTGGAGAAAATGCAACAACAGTTGCATGCTATTTTAAGCCTTCGTGTTCGCGTGGTAAGCGTCGCGGACGGGTAAAGTTAAGTTGAGGGGGCATGAAGTTGTTCATCACATTTGCGTTAGTGCCACGCGTTCGTGTAGGTTCAGGCAGTGATGCACCGCGTTCGCGTTGATGGGCACGCGTCCGCGTAGAAGAAAAATAGAGGGCGAGTTGGGTGTTCAACACTTTCGCGTTGACTAGTCGTGTTCACTTAAGTCTGGGGGCCTAAGACTTCGCGTTCGCGGGGGACCAGACGCTTTCGCAAAGGGTGTTTTTGGTCAGCTAAAATTTTGGTCATCGCGAAAGCGAGGGAGGCTCGCGTTCGCATAGAACAATCTGGGCAATTACAGAAGGGTTTTATAAGGCATTTCATCCGCGACCCATTTGATATTTCCTCCATTTTTGAACTACCTCAAGAGTTTTTGGGTATAAATTGAAGAGAGTTTTGACGGGAATCGATTGGAGGTAAGTCTCGTGACCTAGAAATGATATTTTATCGAAGAATCTGCATTTAATTCTTTGAAAAGTGGGTGAAAATTGAAGAACTAGGGCTTGAGTTTTTAAATGAGAAAAATGGGATTTGAGGGAGCATTTGGACTCCTAATTTGATGAATTTTATATGTATGGACTCGTGGTGAGAGGAGGAATCATGTGATGTGAAATTTTGTAATTTTTCGAGAAATGGGTCCGGGGCTCGAGTTTTTCCAACTTCGTATTTTTGGGTGTTGTTCGAGTTCTTTCGATTGGGTTATGTTCCATTAGATTATTATAATGTATTCCTTGTGGTTTTGGTCAAATTCAGCGCGTGAGGAGGTTGATTCAAGAGGAAAAGTCTTAGCGGACTAGTCTCGTGGCCGGTTTGAGGTGAGTAGTTGATGTAACTGCTGCTCTGAGGGTTCGAAACCCTGGAATTTCACATCGTAATGCTATAATGAGGCGTGACACGCATTCCAGGATGAGTGCGGGGTTTTTTACTATTAGGGATTGAGACTTGGTCCATCCCGAGTGTGATTTCTGCTATATGGGCAATTGAGACACATACCTTATCACTATGAATTGGGCTTATTGCCATGTTTGGGGCCTTGTGCCGGCCTGTAGAATCCTTAGGGGATCCTTATGTATATTACCTAACTTGTGTGCATATCACATACTCTCAGTCATGTTTTCTACTATTGAATTAATACAAGAACTGTGTTTTTAATCTTGAATATTAAATGAACAAGGATAAGAGGGCTAATATCCCGATAGTATGTCATGCCCGATTGACTACGCATTTATTTGACTGAGATGGGACGAGGAACCGATTGCGAGGATGATTTCCTTGTTATGGATCGGGCTGCACGCCGCAGGGATGATATATTAATTGAGGCCGTGAGCCTGTTTGATGCCACTACATGGCTGATATTGCACTTGGGCTGTAGGAGCCCCTCCGGAGTCTGTACATACCCCCAGTGAGCGCCGTCGAAGTTAAATATGTAGAGCGGGCTGCACGCCGCAGCGGGTACTAGAGTGTGCCGTTATGTGTGTTGTATCTTCACATGCATTCTTCCTTGGCTGTAATACTTGTTGGTTACTATTTTCACTTATGTGGATCTAAACTACTAGATATAGAATTACATTGTGCATTTTCCGTGTTTTCTCACTTTCAGACTCTAGTTATGTTTATTACTCACTGAGTCGGAGTACTTACTTTACTTCTTGCACTTTGCGTGCAGATCTAGGTTCCTCTCTCAGGCTGAGTAGACTTTCAGTGATCATCAGATTTGCTTCCGGGAGTGTCGAGGTAGCTGCATGGCGTTCGCAGCCGTTGGCTTCTTCCTCTATCCTTATCTTTTATTTTCGCACTATCAGCTTCTTAGACAGACTGTGTAGTAGGGTGACACTCTGTATGTAGAGGCTCATATTCGTGACACCGGGTCCATGGTTGGTCTATAGTCTATATTTTTGTTAAACATTAGTATTTTCATCAGTATTTCTCAATTTTGACTTAAATGGCTTAATGATTTACTGTTATATTTATAAACTTCAGTTTATTAGTTGGGATGAATATGGTAAATGGTTGGGCTTGCCTAGTAGTGTGTTGGGTGCCATCATGACCGGGTTGGATTCGTGACATGAAGATATACACATAAACCCATACTGTTGTGTATCACTATTGGCGGAGAAATTTTTTGGACAGTGTATTTCATTTCAATATCATTCAATGAAGTATCTATCATAAGTTTTTTCGAAATCACGTCTACAAAATTGTCAAAACTTATATTTGGGTAACTATTACAGCATCTGCATTATAATCGACAAAGTTGTTGTGAACATTCCATCGGCTACCATGCTGAATAAAATTGGTAATATTGCCATTGAAGTAGCTGAAATTAGGTCAAAACTCACTAAATTCATTGACTGAAATTGCAGTTTGTAGTTCCTTCTACACAAAAATTATAAAAGCTGTATCTACCCAGAAATTGCGAAGGTATGTAGTGAAATTGAACGATTTTTAGTGAAATTTGGAGCTCCTTTTGAGTATTTTTGGAGAGAGAATGCTGTGATTTACAGAGGTAGAGAATGTCGTGATCTGTTAAATTGATACGCTTGAAAATATAGGGAAGGAAGAAAGATCTTTAGCGTGATTCTCGGATAGAAGAATCCTTCCTTATGTGTATCTCTTATTTTGGGCTACTTCTGGTAAGTGTCTAATTTTGGGCTTGAGATTGGTAAGTTTGTATTTAAATTGGCTATTTCTATACTTTTCCCTAATTCTAAACTATTTATCCTTTAATGCCCAAGACAAAACTATTTACTACTGCTACTCATGGGGCCCAAACATTTTACACGGTTAAAATGAAGGAAATTTTACCTCATATAGCAAAGGTTAACACCTTATTTATTCTATAGATACCTTTTAAGGTATATAGCAAAATATTTAATCTTGGTTATCTCCTAGCCCTAAGCCACTAAATACGCTAATCAATTACACTATTTTATTTCTCTTTTTACTTTAATACATCCCATTCTCTTCCCCTGTCCTGTTAAAATTTCTCCTCCTCCTTCCATCGATTTTCTTTCTATCCCTTCCTACTTTCCCCTCCCTTTATACGCTAATCAACTTTTTTTCATTCTTTTTACTTTGTCTTCTTCTGGAATTGAACTGCAGTAGAGGAGTTGGCGGCGACTTATAACATTGCAGCAGTAAAATTCCCTGGACTAAATGCAGTAACTAACTTTGAAATAAACCGATACGACATAAAATGCATACTAGAGAGCAGTACATTACCTGTTGGAGGTGCATCAAAACGTCCCAAAGATGCAGAACAAGCTGATCAAATTGCTCTAGATTGTCAAAGAGTTAGTCAAGAAACCACTAGATGTCATCTCAAAAATGGAACAATCAGTAGCTATGGCGCGAACGCAAATCATATCTGGTCTAACATTGCATTCCAACAAGCTCAGCTTTTGAATATGCATTACCCTTATAGCCAACAACAACAACAACAACAACAATAATAACAACAACAAAAGCTATGGTGCAAACAAGAAGTTTAGGATTCTGATCATTTAAGTAGTACTCAAAATTTTCATCAACTTCAACATGAGAATATTGCTCATAATTTCAAGTCAAACGAGGAGATATCGTCAGTCGTGGAAAGAGAATTCGGTTCCGGAGATCCAGTAAGTGACTATTCTTTCTTTCGCGATGAAGAATAATAATTTTTAAAATATATTTCAATGTAATTTCATCGTAGTACGCTGTATTTTCATGATTTTCATTGTATTCATTGTCTTTTTTATATTGTAATTCAGTGTATCTCGTTGTATTCCATGTATTTTATTGTATTCTCTGTCTTTTTTCCATTGTATTTCAATGTATCCCACTATATTCTATGTATTTCATCATATTCACTATCACGCTATATGTCATGAATGTATTCATAAGTTTTTTTAATTAATATAATTTATATATTCAGATATATTATATAATTTGTCTGAAGATTGCTATATTTTTGGGGTATTTTTCGGTTGAGAATCTTTTTTATAACTGAAAATACAAATTTTGTGTGTTATAATTGAGTTTGTTGAGTTATATTAGGAGTCTATTATGTTAATTGATTCACTTTCCGTTTTAAAAATAGTGCAATCTCCTGTTTCACGCCGTGAATACAATCGAATACAATAATCTGTCCAGCTGCAATCCCATATTTCACTCCATGTATACAGTCGAATACAACAACTGATTAGCCGGAATTTCCTGATTCACGCCTCTTTTTGCTACTGTATTCATGAATACAATAACTTAAATATATTAAATACATGTTATAACCATATAAAAGGTATCTATATTCCGTAATATAGCAAATGGTATCTATAGATGGTTAATTACTACTAAAAGATAGTGTTTTATAAATATTTCCCTAAAATGAAATTGAAGTAGAAGAAACCTGGTAAGCAGAACAACAACGAATATGAATTCAGCACGAGAGGGTTGGTGCTTAGAACTGTAAATGGAGTTTCATTCTTCCTCTATTTTCTTCTTCTTCTTCTTCTTCTTCTTCTTCTTCTCTAAACCCATTAGTTTTCTAGAGTAGCACTTGAATTCGTTTTCATTTCTATCGTGAGGTTTAATTCTAAAATAATTTTCTTTTATTGTAGTATTCTGGGGTTCATCATCAATGATAATTCACACTTATTTTTCACTAATACCTTCTTCTTTCTCTTCACCCGAACTCGTTTTTAGAGATTTATTGTACAAATATTCAAACCACAATTGAAGGGTCTTGAAACTTGAAACTCATAACTTGGTTCGTTTGAGTTTTTAGTTATTTTGATCCGATCCTATATGGGTTTGTTTGGAAAGTTGATTGGAGGTTGTAGCTAAAGTTTTAGTCAATTTGGTGTAGTAGATTTTAGAAGTTTGGGTTAAAATATAGTTGAACAAGAGAAGAAGATGAATTTGTATTGTATACTCAAATAGTATATCATTTTGGTATATAATTCATTCCAACTACCCTATTAGTATAGCTATATACTATATTGGTATCATATGTTAGTTGAATAAATTTTTTGGTTGTCTTAGCTGCATTTATTAGTACAATATTGGATTTTCTTTTAATAATAGTAATATAGTATAATATCTTGAAATACTTTATTATATTAATATGTGGCACACTATCTTCTTTATGCATATGTATTATGTGATAGTAATATAGTCATATAGTTGCCGGAAATTAACCAGTAAAACTATATACCATGTTGGTATAATTATATGTCATATTGGTATCATATGGTCGTTTGAACTTTTTTTTGGTTGTTTTGGCTACATTTTTAGTGAATTATATTCTGAAATTATTTATATGAACGTGATTTGCAGTACAAGAAGTTTTTTGTGCTGATTGATATAGATTATGTGTATTATTTAATAGTTTTTTATAATTATAGGCAATTGTTGGAAAGATCTATACAACTATATACCTTGTTAGTATATGGAATGAGCAAGTTTCTTTGCGAATATTTAGCTTGCAATGCGAGCATATAATTTTCTCATACTTTTATTGTATCTTTTAACGTTTTGATACTGTAGTATAATCGCAGATAGTTGTAGCAATATTCTAGAGCAATCATATACTCTGTTGGTATACATGTATACCATATTGGTATCATGTGGTACTAGAAGTCTTTTTTGCTACTTATATTTTTTATTGTATTTTCTAATATTTTATTATCATTTCTATTCTAACTAGTATATATGTAGATTTAGTGGCCGTAGATTGTATTGTCTTGCTCCATCATTGGTTGGTATTATTGCTAATGGTAGAGTATGTACTAATATTTGTAGGAAAGGAGATCAAGGTTTGCGTGACAATCACGTGGAATTAAAAAAGGTACAAGAAATCAAGAAAAACAAAATAAAAAAAATAAAGGAGTCAAATTTGAGTGTGAAATAAGTTATGGTAAAAATAACAATAATATGATTTGGGCAAAAATAAATGAATAAAAGAGAAAAAAAAGAAGAAAATGAGAAAAACGAAAAGGAGAAAAGAAAATAAAAAAGGAAAAAAAAGAAAAGAAGCATAGAAATTAAAAAGAATTGGAGAACAAAGAAAAAATTCCCCAAAAAAAGTACTCTGGGTAGAAATGTAATTAGATTATGGGTAAAAAAATAAATGTGTAGATAAGGATAAATATTTTTATTTTTGTGAAGCCCTTCTTTTACTCTTGTTATTTATTACTCTTCCTTCCTTCCTTCCTTCCTTCCTTCGCTCTTATTGTCCAATTCATAATCTTACATGGAATCGAAGGAAAATCCTAGACTTATTCATTTTACTTTTTCATGTACATAATAATGATGTGAATGCTATTAGTCAAAAAAAGAATTAAGTGTTAGAATTTGCCCTGAATTTCTAATCTATTAGGACTCTATTTCTTGAAGGAATGGAAAAAGACTCCCAAAAGGATTAAATCTCCTTAATATGTCTTATCCTATTCTAAGAAGACAAGTTCTGCACATCTATAAATTAAGGATCTCAGCTTCTCACAAGAACACAAAAATATTCACAATGTAGTCATTAAAGAGTTTTGTTTAAGGGGAGATTTTTCTCTCGATAGTTTTTCTTCTTTTATATTAGTTTTATCATATGTAGATCAATTGATCAAAATATTATAAATTATTATGCTTAGTTCAGTATATTTTTCTTTTTTCGTCTGATTTATGACCAAGCTTTGTATTGTTAGTTTCCGCATGCACCATGTTATTTTGATCCCAACAAGTGGTATCGGAGCCAATGATACAAAGACAACGGTTGAATGAGGTTGAAAATTCAATGCGTGTTTACATCAGGACGATAATGAAGATTTATTCAACATACTTGTGGAGATAAATTTATAATCACAATTTTATTAAAAAATGTGTGCTGCTACATCTCTCTTTTTAATCCATATTTTGGCCACTTTTGACAAATGCCAGTTTTAAGTCATGGCTACTTGTAACGCATGAGTTTCAATGCCAATTTTAACTTAGGTTTCTTTTTAATGCACGAGATTCTTTTACCTCATGTTTATTCTTAACACATGAGCTCCTTTTAACCCATACTTGGGCTTCTTTTAACCAATACCAAAACTTTCAACCTATACTATTTTTTTTATCATGGCAAGCAGCAGTGATGAAGATTATGTGAAGAAGATTATACAAAACAAAAATTTCCTTCGATAAAAACTTCAGCTTTAGAGCTGAAGTTCGACAGTTGAAAATAAAAACTTCAACTCTAGAATTGAAGTACGCCAGTTACAAAATAAAAACTGCAGCTCTAGAGCTCAAGAGAATGTGACGACCCGGCCCGTCGTCACGGGAATTACCACCCCGTTATGTTGTAATTACATAATTCATGCTTTTATATAAGTGTTAGAGTCTATCGGGGGAGTTAGGAGTGAAATTAAATTGGAAATGAGGCATATAGCCTTTTTGGAGGAAGCTTGAATAAGGAAAGTCAACCCGGAGTTGACTATTTGGTTAGAGGGCTCGGAATCGGATTCTGATGATTCGGTTAGTTCCGGAAGGTGATTTGTGACTTAGGGGAGCGATCGGAATTGAATTTGGAGGCCGGTGTAGAAATAGGCTTGAATTGGCTAAGGTTGAATTTTGGCGAAATCCGAACGGTAGGTGAGATTTTGATCCGGGAGTCGGAATGGAATTCCGACAGTTGCAGTAGCTCCGTTAGGTGATTTTGGATGTGCCTGCAAAATTTCAGGTCATTCGGACGTCGTTTGGTCGGGTTTTTGATTGAATGTGTAATTTGGAAAGTTTTAAGAAATTTAGGCTTGAATCCGTGTGTAATTGGTGATTTTGATGTTTAGTATGGTGTTTTTATGGTTGGAATAAGTTCGTATCATGTTTTGGAGTATGTTGGTGGTTTTCGTTGGGGTCCCGGGAGCCTCGGGATGAATACGGGGGTCCAAACGGACCATTGTCGAAAGAAAAGAGAAAAATCTGGTTGCTGTCATAACCTCAGCAGACAATTGCTCTCCGCGATCGCGGGGATGGGGATGCGATCGCGTAGAGCGGGGAGTTAAGGCATCGCGATCGCAGGGTAAGAGTCGCGATCGCGTAGAATTGATCGGGTGTTGATCGCGATCGCAGGCCAATATACGCGATCGCGTAGAAGAAGAAAGGGGTCCAGGAGAAATATGCTACGCGATCGCAGGAGTGAAGGATGCGATCGCGTGAGGCAGGGTGACTGTGCTTCGCGATCGCGTGAAGGAAGTCGCGATCGCGTGAGGCCGTGAATTTGAACATCGCGATCGCGTGAGGAAGATCGCGATCGCGTAGAGCAAATTGCTCTGGCAGTGAGTTTAATTACAGAACATTTCACATACGGGTTCATTAACCCAAAACTCCATTTTTGAGTTCCAAGAGGAGAAATTGACGGGAGATTGTTGGGAAATCATCGGGGTTTCGTTGGAGGTAAGTTTTGTGGCTTAATTACATCATTTTAACATGAAATCCTTGGTTAATTCTCTGTAAATGGGAGATTAAATGTGGGTTTTAACCCTAGGCCTAAATTGTAGAAAAACAAGGATTTGAGTGGGCAAATGGAGTCCGATTTTGGTAAAATTGATATGCTTAGACTCGTATTGAGACGAGGGTTCCAGAAATGTGAATTTTGTAAATTTTCGGAATGTGGGCCCGGGGCTCGGGTTTTGACAACTTTGGGAATTTTGATGTAAATTGAGTTATTTCGAATGGGTTGTGTTTAATTAGCCCATATTGATGTATTCTCATTGATTTTGAGCAGATTCGGCATTCAAGGTGATTGAATTGCGAGGCGAGCGCAAGGCGGAATAAGGCTTCGACCGGCTAGAGGTGAGTAATATATGTGGGTGATGACCAGCGGGTTCGAAACCCCGGTATACCACTTTGTGACGCTGTATAGCGGCGAGACACGCACACTCTTGAGAGTGCGGGGTCGATCATGAACTGGAGACTATATATTAGTCCAACCTGTCGATACTGTATTATTGGCTATTCTAGAGCCGTCGAACCTCCTTCTCGGAGGGTTGCATATATATATTGTGATAATGGCTACTCTTGAGCCGAGGACCCCCCTTCTTGGGGCGGTTGATTATACATGTGGGCCGTGAGCCAGTTATTGGATCCCGCGAGGATCGTTATCATTGTCTTATCACGTAGACATGCTAGTTTACTACTAGTCCGCAGCTATTTTTGTTATTATGCTAATTCCAATCTCTGGAACTTGATATTACTGTTTTCCAACTGAAAAATGATAAAAGAGTTTTCAAAAACTACTTTTGAGCTTGCGAGGCTGTATCTGCATATTAGCTGACTAGTAGTGGATCGGGCTGCACGCCGCAGCGAGATATATGTTGGATCGGACTGCACGCCGCAGTGATATCTCTATGAGATGTGCTTGGGCTGTAGGAGCCCCTCCGGAGTCTGAACCCCCACGGTGAGCACGGGTACCCAAAATTGGAGTCGGGCTACACGCCGTAGCGGTCATATCATGCATTGCATTGCATTTAGCTACATCTGCTAGCTGTTATGCTATTTATTGGTAATTGTTGGAACAGGTACAGTGAAGATTGATTCTATGACAGGGTAGCTGATTATAGCTTTACATAGTGCTTTATTGTGGATTTCTTATCTGCGCTGTCTTACCCTTGTTTATTACCACTGAGTCTGGCAGTACTCATTTTACTCCCTGCACCTTGTGTGCAGATCCAGGTACCTCTCAGCAGTGATCCAGTAGTTGTGCGAGGCGACGTTTGTGGATATTCGAGGTAGCTGCAGAGTCCGCAGGACCCGACATCCCTTCCTACTGTCTTTTGATTTTGTATTGACATTTCTTTCCGCACTTGGTATTTTGTAAACCTTTATACACTCATGTTCAGTAGAGGCTCATGACTCTTGACCCTTGGTCTATGGGAGTTGATGTATTATGGGACTTGGTTTCCCGTTTTCGTTACATGTATTGCTGTTATTTCGTAATTTAATATGCTTAAATGAGTTAAAGAGAGCTTCTAGCTCCGTGGTTGATATGGATTGGTCAGGCTGGCTTGGCAATGTGCTGGGCGCCATCACGACCGGATTTGGGGTCGTGACAAGTTGGTATTAATTACAGAACATTTCACATACGGGTTCATTAACCCAAAACTCCATTTTTGAGTTCCAAGAGGAGAAATTGACGGGAGATTGTTGGGAAATCATCGGGGTTTCGTTGGAGGTAAGTTTTGTGGCTTAATTACATCATTTTAACATGAAATCCTTGGTTAATTCTCTGTAAATGGGAGATTAAATGTGGGTTTTAACCCTAGGCCTAAATTGTAGAAAAACAAGGATTTGAGTGGGCAAATGGAGTCCGATTTTGGTAAAATTGATATGCTTAGACTCGTATTGAGACGAGGGTTCCAGAAATGTGAATTTTGTAAATTTTCGGAATGTGGGCCCGGGGCTCGGGTTTTGACAACTTTGGGAATTTTGATGTAAATTGAGTTATTTCGAATGGGTTGTGTTTAATTAGCCCATATTGATGTATTCTCATTGATTTTGAGCAGATTCGGCATTCAAGGTGATTGAATTGCGAGGCGAGCGCAAGGCGGATTAAGGCCGCTATATTGAGGTGAGTAATAGATGTGGGTGATGACCGGCGGGTTCGAAACCCCGGTATACCACTTTGTGACGCTGTATAGCGGCGAGACACGCACACTCTTGAGAGTGCGGGGTCGATCATGAATTGGAGACTATATATTAGTCCAACCTGTTGATACTGTATTATTGGCTATTCTAGAGCCGTCGAACCTCCTTCTCGGAGGGTTGCATATATATATTGTGATAATGGCTACTCTTGAGCCGAGGAACCCCCTTCTTGGGCGGTTGATTATACATGTGGGCCGTGAGCCAGTTATTGGATCCCGCGAGGATCGTTATCATTGTCTTATCATATAGACATGCTAGTTTACTACTAGTCCGTAGCTATTTTTGTTATTATGCAAATTCCAATCTCTGGAACTTGATATTACTGTTTTCCAACTGAAAAATGATAAAAGAGTTTTCAAAAACTACTTTTGAGCCTGCGAGGCTGTATCTGCATATTAGCTGACTAGTAGTGGATCGGGCTGCACGCCGCAGGCAAGATATATGTTGGATCGGACTGCACGCCGCAGGAATATCTCTATGAGATGTGCTTGGGCTGTAGGAGCCCCTCCGGAGTCTGAACCCCCACAGTGAGCACGGGTACCCAAAATTGGAGTCGAGCTACACGCCGTAGCGGTCATATCATGCATTGCATTGCATTTAGCTACATCTGCTAGCTGTTATGCTATTTATTGGTATTTGTTGGAACATGTACAGTGAAGATTGATTCTATGACAGGGTAGCTGATTATAGCTTTACATAGTGCTTTATTGCGGATTTCTTATCTGCGCTTTCTTACCCTTGTTTATTACCACTGAGTCTGGCAGTACTCATTTTACTCCCTGCACCTTGTGTGCAGATCCAGGTACCTCTCAGCAGTGATCCAGTAGCTG
Organism: Nicotiana noctiflora; assembly: GCA_032618575.1. Lineage (NCBI taxonomy): Eukaryota > Viridiplantae > Streptophyta > Magnoliopsida > Solanales > Solanaceae > Nicotiana > Nicotiana noctiflora. The sequence goes on along the minus strand of JASVEL010000758.1, from coordinate 130,704 downwards.
TGCGAGGCGACGTTTGTGGATATTCGAGGTAGCTGCAGAGTCCGCAGGACCCGACATTCCTTCCTATTGTCTTTTGATTTTGTATTGACATTTCTTTCCGCACTTGGTATCTTGTAAACCTTTATACACTCATGTTCAGTAGAGGCTCATGACTCTTGACCCTTGGTCTATGGGAGTTGATGTATTATGGGACTTGGTTTCCCGTTTTCGTTACATGTATTGCTGTTATTTCGTAATTTAATATGCTTAAATGAGTTAAAGAGAGCTTCTAGCTCCGTGGTTGATATGGATTGGTCAGGCTGGCTTGGCAATGTGCTGGGCGCCATCACGACCGGATTTGGGGTCGTGACAGTGAGTTTAATTACAGAACATTTCACATACGGGTTCATTAACCCAAAACTCCATTTTTGAGTTCCAAGAGGAGAAATTGACGGGAGATTGTTGGGAAATCATCGGGGTTTCGTTGGAGGTAAGTTTTGTGGCTTAATTACATCATTTTAACATGAAATCCTTGGTTAATTCTCTGTAAATGGGAGATTAAATGTGGGTTTTAACCCTAGGCCTAAATTGTAGAAAAACAAGGATTTGAGTGGGCAAATGGAGTCCGATTTTGGTAAAATTGATATGCTTAGACTCGTATTGAGACGAGGGTTCCAGAAATGTGAATTTTGTAAATTTTCGGAATGTGGGCCCGGGGCTCGGGTTTTGACAACTTTGGGAATTTTGATGTAAATTGAGTTATTTCGAATGGGTTGTGTTTAATTAGCCCATATTGATGTATTCTCATTGATTTTGAGCAGATTCGGCATTCAAGGTGATTGAATTGCGAGGCGAGCGCAAGGCGGAATAAGGCTTCGACCGCTATATTGAGGTGAGTAATAGATGTGGGTGATGACCGGCGGGTTCGAAACCCCGGTATACCACTTTGTGACGCTGTATAGCGGCGAGACACGCACACTCTTGAGAGTGCGGGGTCGATCATGAATTGGAGACTATATATTAGTCCAACCTGTTGATACTGTATTATTGGCTATTCTAGAGCCGTCGAACCTCCTTCTCGGAGGGTTGCATATATATATTGTGATAATGGCTACTCTTGAGCCGAGGGACCCCCTTCTTGGGGCGGTTGATTATACATGTGGGCCGTGAGCCAGTTATTGGATCCCGCGAGGATCGTTATCATTGTCTTGTGATATTGACATGCTAGTTTACTACCAGTCCATAACTATTTCTGTTATCATGCTATTTCCAATCTTTGGAACTTGATATTACTGTTTTCCAACCGAAAAATGATAAAGAGTTTTCAAAACTACTTTTGAGCCTGTGAGGCTGTATTTGCATATTAGCTGACTGGTAGTGGATCGGGCTGCGCGCCGCAGCGGGATATATGTTGGATCGGACTGCACGCCGCAGTGATATCTCTATGAGATGTGCTTGGGCTGTAGGAGCCCCTCCGGAGTCTGAACCCCCACGGTGAGCACGGGTACCCAAAATTGGAGTCGGGCTACACGCCGTAGCGGTCATATCATGCATTGCATTGCATTTAGCTACATCTGCTAGTTGTTATGCTATTTATTGGTATTTGTTGGAACAGGTACAGTGAAGATTGATTCTATGACAGGGTAGCTGATTATAGCTTTACATAGTGCTTTATTGTGGATTTCTTATCTGCGCTGTCTTACCCTTGTTTATTACCACTGAGTCTGGCAGTACTCATTTTACTCCCTGCACCTTGTGTGCAGATCCAGGTACCTCTCAGCAGTGATCCAGTAGCTGTGCGAGGCGACGTTTGTGGATATTCGAGGTAGCTGCAGAGTCCGCAGGACCCGACATTCCTTCCTATTGTCTTTTGATTTTGTATTGACATTTCTTTCCGCACTTGGTATTTTGTAAACCTTTATACACTCATGTTCAGTAGAGGCTCATGACTCTTGACCCTTGGTCTATGGGAGTTGATGTATTATGGGACTTGGTTTCCCGTTTTCGTTACATGTATTGCTGTTATTTCGTAATTTAATATGCTTAAATGAGTTAAAGAGAGCTTCTAGCTCCGTGGTTGATATGGATTGGTCAGGCTGGCTTGGCAATGTGCTGGGCGCCATCACGACCGGATTTGGGGTCGTGACAAGTTGGTATCAGAGCCTAGGTTTACTACGGGTTCATTAACCCAAAACTCCATTTTTGAGTTCCAAGAGGAGAAATTGACGGGAGATTTCTGGGAAATCATCGGGGTTTCGTTGGAGGTAAGTTTTGTGGCTTAATTACATCATTTTAACATGAAATCCTTGGTTAATTCTCTGTAAATGGGAGATTAAATGTGGGTTTTAACCCTAGGCCTAAATTGTAGAAAAACAAGGATTTGAGTGGGCAAATGGAGTCCGATTTTGGTAAAATTGATATGCTTAGACTCGTATTGAGACGAGGGTTCCAGAAATGTGAATTTTGTAAATTTTCGGAATGTGGGCCCGGGGCTCGGGTTTTGACAACTTTGGGAATTTTGATGTAAATTGAGTTATTTCGAATGGGTTGTGTTTAATTAGCCCATATTGATGTATTCTCATTGATTTTGAGCAGATTCGGCATTCAAGGTGATTGAATTGCGAGGCGAGCGCAAGGCGGAATAAGGCTTCGACCGGCTAGAGGTGAGTAATATATGTGGGTGATGACCAGCGGGTTCGAAACCCCGGTATACCACTTTGTGACGTTGTATAGCGGCGAGACACGCACACTCTTGAGAGTGCGGGGTCGATCATGAATTGGAGACTATATATTAGTCCAACCTGTTGATACTGTATTATTGGCTATTCTAGAGCCGTCGAACCTCCTTCTCGGAGGGTTGCATATATATATTGTGATAATGGCTACTCTTGAGCCGAGGGACCCCCTTCTTGGGGCGGTTGATTATACATGTGGGCCGTGAGCCAGTTATTGGATCCCGCGAGGATCGTTATCATTGTCTTATCACATAGACATGCTAGTTTACTACTAGTCCGCAGCTATTTTTGTTATTATGCTAATTCCAATCTCTGGAACTTGATATTACTGTTTTCCAACTGAAAAATGATAAAAGAGTTTTCAAAAACTACTTTTGAGCCTGCGAGGTTGTATCTGCATATTAGCTGACTAGTAGTGGATCGGGCTGCACGCCGCAGCAAGATATATGTTGGATCGGACTGCACGCCGCAGTGATATCTCTATGAGATGTGCTTGGGCTGTAGGAGCCCCTCCGGAGTCTGAACCCCCACGGTGAGCACGGGTACCCAAAATTGGAGTCGGGCTACACGCCGTAGCGGTCATATCATGCATTGCATTGCATTTAGCTACATCTGCTAGTTGTTATGCTATTTATTGGTATTTGTTGGAACAGGTACAGTGAAGATTGATTCTATGACAGGGTAGCTGATTATAGCTTTACATAGTGCTTTATTGCGGATTTCTTATCTGCGCTGTACCCTTGTTTATTACCACTGAGTCTGGCAGTACTCTTTTTACTCCCTGCACCTTGTATGCAGATCCAGGTACCTCTCAGCAGTGATCCAGTAGCTGTGCGAGGCGACGTTTGTGGATATTCGAGGTAGGTGCAGAGTCCGCAGGACCCGACATTCCTTCCTACTGTCTTTTGATTTTGTATTGACATTTCTTTCCGCACTTGGTATCTTGTAAACCTTTATACACTTATGTTCTTTAGAGGCTCATGACTCTTGACCCTTGGTCTATGGGAGTTGATGTATTATGGGACTTGGTTTCCGTTTTCGTTACATGTATTGCTGTTATTTCGTGAATTAATTTGCTTAAATGAGTTAAAGAGAGCTTCTAGCTCCGTGGTTGATATGGATTGGTCAGGCTGGCTTGGCAATGTGCTGGGCGCCATCACGACCGGATTTGGGGTCGTGACAAGTTGGTATCAGAGCCTAGGTTTACTAGGCCTCATGAGTCTTGAGCCGGTTAGTAGAGTCTTGTGGATCGGTACGGGGACGCCCGTACTTATCCTCGGGAGGCTGCGAACCTTTAGGAAAACTTCACTTTTCTTGAACTGTGTCGTGCGATCTTGTTGTTCTGAGAACTGAACTTCTATATTCTATTCTCTCGCAGATGGCGAGAACGCGAGCATCAGGACGAGGTGGACGACCTCCGTTGCCACCTGTTAGAGGTCGTGGGCGCGGTCGTGCTAGAGTTAGAGGTAGGGCGGGCTGAGGCAGTGCCAGCTGACCCGCGCTGTTGTACCGGTTCGGGAGCGGCCCCCGGTGGTTGAAGCTCCAGCAGTCCCGATTCGGGGCCGGACTATATCTATTGCTATTCCGGGTCTTCAGGAAACTCTTGCCCGGATATTATCGGTGTGTTCCGGTTTGGCTCGGGTAGTTTCGGCTACCGCTACCGTAGCGACATCTCGGTCGGGGGGTGGTCAGCAGACCCCCGCGGCTCGCACACCGATCCGGTTGTTCGGGGACTTCGGACGCCAGAGGTCGTCCCCGCTCGGTGGTTGCACCGGTTATTCCTCCAGCTGCACCGGCCCCAGCTCCAGAGCATATGGTTGAGGTTATGCCCGAGGACGAGCGACGTCGTCTTGAGAGATTTGGTAGACTTCGACCACCCCATTTCGGTGGTGTTGAGGGCGAGGATGCCCGGGGTTTCTTGGATAAATGTCAAGAAGATGCTGCGTACGGCTGGTATTCTTGAGTCCGGCGGAGTTTCATTTACTACATTTCAGTTCAACGGTCCCGCATTTGATTGGTGGGAGGAGTTTGAGAGGCGTAGGCCTGCTAGAGCGGCACCTCTCACATGGCAGCAGTTCTCTACTCTCTTTCTAGAGAAATATGTACCTCGGTCTCGTCGTGAGGAGCTACGTCGCCAGTTCGAGTGGTTGATTCAGGGCGACATGTCTGTGACCCAGTATGAGCTCAGATTCACTCAGTTGGCTAGGCATGCCACATGGATGATCCCCACTGATAGGGAGAGGATCAGGAGGTTCATTGATGGCCTCAACTACTCTATCCGTATTCTTATGACCGGCGAGCGAGTTCTGTCATCATCGTTTGAGCAGGTTGCTGATATGGCACGCTCCATTGAGGCGGATCGTTGCAGAGAGAGAAAGGAGCGGGAGGCCAAGAGGCCTCGTGGTTCTGGCAGTTTCAGTGGTGCTCCATCTAGAGGGCATTCCCAGCAGAGCAGAGGTCGCTCATCTAGACCTCCTCATTCAGGCCGCCCAGAGCAGAGCGGAGGTTCTTATGGTCGTGGTCGACAGGGGTTTCAGCAGGGTCAGTCATCGCTTGGTGCCCTCCCAGCCCAGAGTGCAGCACCTACTTCTCCAGCACCAGGTGCATGTTATGAGTGTGGTGAGTTTGGCCATATGAGGAGACATTGCCCTCGTCTACGTAGGGGCAGGACTCAGCAGAGGGATCAGCCCTCCTCTTCAGCACCATCTCAGTCTAGTAGAGGTGGAGGTCAGTCTTCTCGTGGTCGCCCCAGGGGCGAGGAGAGATCTGGTGGAGGCCAGGCACGGTTCTATGCACTTCCTGACAGGCGTGATGCAGTTGCCTCCGATGTTGTGATTACAGGTATCATTTCTGTCTGTCACAGAGATGCCTCTGTTCTATTTGATCCAGGGTCCACATATTCTTACGTGTCCTCTTATTTTGCACATCATTTGGGTGCGACTCGTGGTATTCTTGATTTACCTGTTCATGTATCCACCCCCGTGGGTGATACGATTGTTGTGGATCATGTCTATAGATCCTGTGTTATATCTATTGGGGGTCTGGAGACCCAGGCCGATTTGCTATTGTTAGGGATGGTGGATTTTGATGTTATATTGGGTATGGACTGGTTGTCTCCGTATCATGCTATATTGGACTGTCATGCTAAGACGATTACGTTGGCCATTCCTGGTATTTCTCAGATTGAGTGGCGGGGTTCGACCGATTTCGTCCCTAGCCGTGTTATTTCGTTCTTAAAGGCTCAGAAGATGGTTGAAAAAGGGTGTTTATCGTACTTAGCTTTTGTGAGAGATGTGGGAGCCGAATCTCCTAGCATTGATTCTGTACCTGTTGTGAGGGATTTCCCAGATGTATTCCCCTCAGACCTGCCGGGCATGCCGCCGGACAGGGATATTGATTTTGGCATTGACTTGGTGCCGGGCACTCAGCCCATTTCTATTCCTCCGTATCGGATGGCACCAGCTGAGTTGAAGGAATTGAAAGAACAGCTTCAGGAACTCCTAGATAAGGGATTTATTCGGCCGAGTGTGTCGCCGTGGGGTGCACCAGTCCTGTTTGTTAAGAAGAAGGACGGATCTATGAGGATGTGTATTGACTATAGGCAGCTAAACAAAGCAACAGTGAAGAATAAGTATCCTCTGCCTCGTATTGATGATTTATTTGATCAGCTCCAGGGAGCTAGGGTGTTCTCGAAGATTGATCTTCGTTCAGGCTACCATCAGCTGAAGATTAGAGAGTTCGACATTATGAAGACTGCATTCAGGACCAGATATGGTCACTATGAGTTCCTTGTGATGTCTTTTGGGCTGACCAACGCCCCAGCAGCATTTATGCATCTGATGAACAGTGTATTCAGGCCGTATCTTGATTCATTTGTGATCGTATTCATTGATGACATACTTGTCTACTCTCGTAGCCGGGAGGAGCATGCTCGGCACTTGATTATTGTGTTGCAGAGATTGAGAGAGGAGAAGTTGTATGCCAAGTTCTCCAAATGTGAGTTCCGGCTTGAGTCCGTGGCATTCTTAGGGCACGTGGTGTCCTGTGATGGTATTCAGGTAGATCCGAGGAAGGTCGAGGCAGTGCAGAGTTGGCCCGGACCGACCTCAGTTACTGAGATCCGTAGCTTTCTGGGATTGGCAGGGTATTATCGCCGATTCGTTCAGGGGTTCTCTTCTATTGCTTCACCCTTGACTAGATTGGCTCAGAAGGGTGTTCCTTTCTTATGGTCCGAGGAGTGCGAGGAGAGCTTTCGGAAGCTCAAGACAACACTGACCACAGCACCAGTCTTGATTCTGCCGTCAGCTTTAGATCCTTATACTGTGTATTGTGATGCCTCGGGAGTTGGGATTGGTTGTGTGTTGATGCAGGAGGGTAGAGTTATTGCATATGCTTCTCGTCAGCTAAAGCCCCACGAGAAGAACTACCCTGTTCATGATTTGGAGTTAGCCGCTATTGTTCATGCCTTGAAGATTTGGAGGCATTATCTATATGGTGTATCTTGTGATGTATATACGGACCACCGTAGCCTTCAGCATTTGTTTAAGCAGAAAGATCTAAATTTGAGGCAGCGGAGGTGGTTGGAGTTGCTTAAGGACTATGATATCACTATTTTGTATCATCCGGGAAAGGCCAATGTGGTGGCAGATGCCTTGAGTCGGAAGGCGGTTAGCATGGGCAGCCTAGCTTTCATCCCAGTTGGGGAGAGGCCATTTGCTTATGATGTTCAGGCCCTAGCCAATCGGCTAGTGAGATTAGATATTTCGGAGCCGAGTCGAGTGTTGGCTTGTATTGCTTCTCGATCTTCCTTATATGATCGCATCAGGGAGCGACAGTATGATGACCCACATTTGCTTGTCCTTAAGGACAGAGTGCAGCATAATGATGTTAGAGATGTGACTATCGACAGTGATGGTGTTTTGAGGATGTATGGCCGTATATGCGTGCCCAATGTAGATGGTTTGCGGGAGTTGATACTTGAGGAGGCACACAGTTCGCGGTACTCTATTCACCCGGGTGCCGCGAAGATGTACCAGGACTTGAGACAGCACTACTGGTGGAGGAGAATGAAGATGGATATTGTTAGGCATGTAGCTAAGTGCCTCAATTGCCAGCAGGTCAAGTATGAGCATCAGAGACCGGGCGGTGTTCTTCAACGTATGGTTATTCCCGAGTGGAAATGGGAGAGGATCACCATGGATTTTGTTACTGGGCTCCCTCGGACAGCGAGGAAGTTTGATTCTGTATGGGTGATTGTTGATCGGCTGACTAAGTCCGCACATTTCATCCCAGTTAGTACTACTTACTCATCGGAGCGGTTGGCAATGATCTTTATTCGGGAGATTGTCAGGTTGCATGGGGTCCCAGTGTCTATTATATCTGACAGAGGCACTCAGTTCACTTCCCAGTTTTGGAGAGCATTTCAGCGAGAGATGGGTACGAGGGTGGAGTTGAGTACAGCATTTCACCCCCAGACAGACGGGCAGTCTGAGCGCACTATTCAGATCTTGGAGGATATGTTGCGGGCATGTGTGATTGATTTTGGTGGTTCGTGGGATGAATTCTTACCACTTGCTGAGTTTGCCTACAACAACAGCTACCAGTCGAGTATTCAGATGGCCCCGTACGAGGCATTGTATGGCAGACGGTGTAGATCTCCCGTGGGATGGTTTGAGCCTGGTGAGGTTAGATTGATAGGGACTGAGTTAGTCCAGGATGCTCTAGATAGAGCAAAGTTAATCCAGGAGAGGCTTCGCACGGCACGGTCTAGTGCGAGAAGAGTTATGCGGACCGTAGAGTTCGAGAGTTGTCTTTCATGGTTGGTGACGGAGTATTGTCGAAGGTTTCACCTATGAAGGGTGTCATGAGGTTCGGGAAGAAAGGGAAGTTGAGTCCCGGGTATATTGGTCCTTTTGAGATGCTCAGGAGAGTTGGAGAGGTGGCATATGAGTTAGCCTTGCCACCCAGTTTATCCAGCGTTCATCCGGTATTCCGTGTGTCTATGCTCCGGAAGTACATTGGAGATCCGTCTCATGTATTAGACTTCAGTACCATCCAGCTTGATGGTGATCTGTCCTATGATGTGGAGCCTATTGCTATTTTGGGTCGCCAAGTAAGGAAATTGAGGTCGAAGGAGATTGCATCAGTTAAGGTTCAGTGGAGAGGTCGACCCGTGGAGGAGGCTACTTGGGAGGTTGAGCAGGAGATGCGGAGCAGATACCCTCAGTTATTTGAGACTTCAGGTATGTTTCTTGACCCGCTCGAGGACGAGCGTTTGCTTAAGAAGGGGAGAATGTGACGACCCGGCCCGTCGTCACGGGAATTACCACCCCGTTATGTTGTAATTACATAATTCATGCTTTTATATAAGTGTTAGAGTCTATCGGGGGAGTTAGGAGTGAAATTAAATTGGAAATGAGGCATATAGCCTTTTTGAAGGAAGCTTGAATAAGGAAAGTCAACCCGGAGTTGACTATTTGGTTAGAGGGCTCGGAATCGGATTCTGATGATTCGGTTAGTTCCGGGAGGTGATTTGTGACTTAGGGGAGCGATCGGAATTGAATTTGGAGGCCGGTGTAGAAATAGGCTTGAATTGGCTAAGGTTGAATTTTGGCGAAATCCGAACGGTAGGTGAGATTTTGATCCGGGAGTCGGAATGGAGTTCCGACAGTTTCAGTAGCTCCGTTAGGTGATTTTGGATGTGCCTGCAAAATTTCAGGTCATTCGGACGTCGTTTGGTCGGGTTTTTGATTGAATGTGTAATTTGGAAAGTTTTAAGAAATTTAGGCTTGAATCCGTGTGTAATTGGTGATTTTGATGTTTAGTATGGTATTTTTATGGTTGGAATAAGTTCGTATCATGTTTTGGAGTATGTTGGTGGTTTTCGTTGGGGTCCCGGGAGTCTCGGGATGAATTCGGGGGTCCAAACGGACCATTGTTGAAAGAAAAGAGAAAAATCTGGTTGCTGTCATAACCTCAGCAGACAATTGCTCTCCGCGATCGCGGGGATGGGGATGCGATCGCGTAGAGCGGGGAGTTAAGGCATCGCGATCGCAGGGTAAGAGTCGCGATCGCGTAGAATTGATCGGGTGTTGATCGCGATCGCAGGCCAATATACGCGATCGCGTAGAAGAAGAAATGGGTCCAGGAGAAATATGCTACGCGATCGCAGGAGTGAAGGATGCGATCGCGTGAGGCAGGGTGACTGTGCTTCGCGATCGCGTGAAGGAAGTCGCGATCGCGTGAGGCCGAGATTTTGTGCATCGCGATCGCGTGATGAAGATCGCGATCGCGTAGAAGAAATATTTCTGGCAGTGAATTTAATCCAGAAACAGAGGGTACGGGTTCATTAACCCAAAACTCCATTTTTGAGTTCCAAGAGGAGAAATTGACGGGAGATTGCTGGGAAATCATCGGGGTTTCGTTGGAGGTAAGTTTTGTGGCTTAATTACATCATTTTAACATGAAATCCTTGGTTAATTCTCTGTAAATGGGAGATTAAATGTGGGTTTTAACCCTAGGCCTAAATTGTAGAAAAACAAGGATTTGAGTGGGCAAATGGAGTCCGATTTTGGTAAAATTGATATGCTTAGACTCGTATTGAGACGAGGGTTCCAGAAATGTGAATTTTGTAAATTTTCGGAATGTGGGCCCGGGGCTCGGGTTTTGACAACTTTGGGAATTTTGATGTAAATTGAGTTATTTCGAATGGGTTGTGTTTAATTAGCCCATATTGATGTATTCTCATTGATTTTGAGCAGATTCGGCATTCAAGGTGATTGAATTGCGAGGCGAGCGCAAGGCGGAATAAGGCTTCGACCGGCTAGAGGTGAGTAATATATGTGGGTGATGACCGGCGGGTTCGAAACCCCGGTATACCACTTTGTGACGCTGTATAGCGGCGAGACACGCACACTCTTGAGAGTGCGGGGTCGATCATGAATTGGAGACTATATATTAGTCCAACCTGTTGATACTGTATTATTGGCTATTCTAGAGCCGTCGAACCTCCTTCTCGGAGGGTTGCATATATATATTGTGATAATGGCTACTCTTGAGCCGAGGAACCCCCTTTTGGGGCGGTTGATTATACATGTGGGCCGTGAGCCGGTTATTGGATCCCGCGAGGATCGTTATCATTGTCTTATCACGTAGACATGCTAGTTTACTACTAGTCCGCGGCTATTTTTGTTATTGTGCAAATTCCAATCTCTGGAACTTGATATTACTGTTTTCCAATCGAAAAATGATAAAAGAGTTTTCAAAAACTACTTTTGAGCCTGCGAGGTCGTATCCGCATATTAGCCGACTAGTAGTGGATCGGGCCGCACGCCGCGGCAAGATATATGTTGGATCGGACCGCACGCCGCGAGTGATATCTCTATGAGATGTGCTTGGGCTGTAGGAGCCCTCCGGAGTCGAACCCCCGCGGTGAGCACGGGTACCCAAAATTGGAGTCGGGCACACGTCGTAGCGGTCATATCATGCATTGCATTGCATTTAGCTACATCTGCTAGCTATTATGCTATTTATTGGTATTTGTTGGAACAGGTACAGTGAAGATTGATTATATGACGGGGTAGCTGATTATAGCTTTACATAGTGCTTTATTGCGGATTTCTTATACGCGTCTGTCTTACCCTTGTTTATTACCACCGAGTCCTGGCGGTACTCGTTTTACTCCCCGCACCTTGTGTGCGGATCCAGAGGTACCTCTCGGCGGTGATCCGGTAGCTGTGCGAAGCGACGTTTGTGGATATTCGAGGTAGGTGCAGAGTCCGCCGGACCCGACATCCCTTCCTACTGTCTTTTGATTTTGTATTGACATTTCTTTCCGCACTTGGTATTTTGTAAACCTTTATACACTCGTGTTCAGTAGAGGCTCATGACTCTTGACCCTCGGTCTATGGGAGTTGATGTATTATGGGACTTGGTTTCCCGTTTTCGTTATTGGTATCGCTATTGCTTCGTGATTTAATATGCTTATATGGGCTAAAGAGAGCTTCTAGCTCCGTGGTTGATATGGATTGGTCAGGCTGGCTCTAGAACTGAAGTTCCCCGGTTACTAAATAAAAACTTTAGCTCTAGAGCTGAAGTTCCCCAGTTACAAAACAAAAACTTTAGCTGCCAGTTACAAAGACAAAAAGTTCAGCTCTAAAGCTGGAGTTCGCCAGTTACAAAACAAAAACTTCGCTAGTTACAAAACACAATTTTCAGTCCTAGAGCTGAACTTCAGGCCCAGCTACTAGAATGCTAAAGTTTTGCGTGATTGCCTTTGCTACTTTAGTCTCGTATGCTGAAGTTATGCGAAAAAGTGGGTGCGCTTGCAATATTTTTTTCCAAAGCAGACACAAGTTAAAACGTGACACAAAAAGCGGGTATAGATGCGAATGCCCCCTCAACACTGTGCGAATATTTTTTATACATAAAAAAATAAATGAATAAACAAAAATAAATAATTTTATTTTTATGGGTAACTGTGTCAAAACCTCTTGAAAAAGGCAACAATATAATACCCTTTGATCCCATGAAAGATGTCAACAATTGGGCGTCGTATGTTTTGGCTCTTTCAAGAAACCCCGTTTTGAAGTTCTACCAAGTGGCTTAGAAATGTGCTAAAAGCACATGTTAGAATTAGGTGAATCTCGAACATGAGGTGGGAAATTTATGATAAAACCAATTAAATAAGAAGAAAAACGAAAATAACAATGTGAATTTAGACAGACGCCATGTACATAAATACGCTATTAGCTGGATCACTACCAGTTAAGGCTAAAGTTCTATTAAAGAGCATTTCCACGTGGTAGAACCTCTTCAGGGAATATAAGGTTTTCATGAGGCTGATCTTGAGCCGTCATCCAAGCGCGAATACCTTCGTTTAAGAGAATATTTTTTGGTGTAGAAAGTCTCAAATTCAGGATCTTTCGCTGCGCGAATTTCCTGAGAAATGAAGTTATAGGCACGCAGGTTCAAGGCTAGACCGACTACTCCAAGAGCACTCATCCTCCATGGCATCAGGTAACCATACATGAAGGGGATATTGGGCGGATTTAGCAACTGCACCGGCAAATAAGAGAACAACACATAAAGTAACAAATAAAAAATTGACTTCATTATTATAAATCAAGTTATTGAATATTTCGAATAAATCCCTAAAATCGAAACTCCCTGTATGCGAGGATTGGTCATTGGAGATCTCTAGAAAGCCCTTTTTATGAAATTTCTGATAGGTCAATCGGGGTACGGATGCTTTATTTATCACGAGGTAGAGATGAATACTATATGGTAGCGGTAGGAAATTCTTTTACTTGTATGACTTAGATGTCTCGTATTCTCGAAAAAGTGATTCGATTGATGAGATTTGGTATGAGATCGATGATCTCGATGAGATTGATATTCCAATCTTTCTTCTTAGAACGTATTGATTTGACCCCATAAGCGGGACCAAGCATGTTGCCGCTAGAAGCAGAACCCCGTATTTCTTCTAGAGAATCTCCTAATTGTTCCAGAGCAACTAGAAAGAGATTCTTTAACCAGAAAGAATTTGATTCAGATGTAGGATATCTATCCATATGTTTTCGCAACTCAATCATAGATGATGGAATATAAAATAAAGAATCGGAATTGATCGATAGATTTCTCGAAACAAACGAAAGGAAAGGAAAAATGAAACATAAATCATGGATCAACTAAGCCCTCTCGGGAACTTTCTTAAAGAGCCATGGAATAAGGTTTGATCCTATTCATGTTTGCCAAATACATTATTATTGGAAAGTTCGACACGCGCAACCCAATTTTTATTTTTTACTTTTTTTTTTAAATGGAAAAACAATTAGACAAGAGAGACGTCCATTTATCAATGAAACAACTAGCCTACTGCAATATGAGCTAATTTAGATATATGCTTAACCAACAACAAACCTTTTCTGCAAATATACTGAAATTTCATAAGCGGGGTCTGAGAAGATTACTGTTGGCGCAAACCTTACCCATATATTGTAAAGATATATAAAAATATTATTTTCGATAAAGCAGCGGTAAATATATATGCTTAACCATTTTTGGCAAAAATTATCTTAATCCCAAAAGAACTAATATATCTTTGAACTTTATCTCTGTGAAAGTAAATTACTAGAGACGGATCTTTTTGTGATAATTAACACCACTGTGGTCGCTGCTGCCTAACTAAATCCGTTTTGGGTCTTTAAATCTGCTTTTTAACAGCCTTGTTAAGCATTCTTTAAAACCATCTACAATTGAAGGTCCAAAGTACATCAAAGTCTTGTAGTAGGCTACAAACTAATTTCTGCTTTACTGGTGTACCAAGTGGCGCCACTTAATTATTTAACAAATTTTTAATGTTTATAATTAAGTACTTCATCGTATCCTAATCGATGCCTCCTAATAAACCCAATACTGGCATCATTATACATGAAGACTGAGGAGGCAGGTCAAGATGTATAAACTAATGAGAACTTGTCACCCACTTAGTTATATTTTCAACTCGTGACACTGCGGATATTAAAACACCATGCATATTATATTCTTGCAGAATAATAATCTTTTTATTTGTCTAAGTTTTCGCTACTCGATATTTGTATTAGTGAAAAGTAACATGTATCAAATTTTATATTTTATATTAGAGCGTTAAGTTAACCCATATATTTTTTATTTTTTTAAAAAAAAGCACCATTAATTCGCGTACAAACACTATCTTTTTTGTAGATGCATACTTCCTAGATCCTCTTAGTCTTGACGTTTATCTTCTATTTTGGCGCTTTACAAATTAGTCGCTTTAACTTTGCGGCTTATGAAATATGAATAGTTTGTCTTTTCAGAGGAATATTTGCTTTGAGCCTATGTGCTGCTTAGTAATATTGTCTTTCATCCTCCCCTTTTGCTCTATTACTGTGATACCGTATTTTTAATATGAAAAATTGTTTCCTTTATCTTCAGTTGGTCCCAATCCCAACTATACAATCAACATGTTACATCAGTGCAAGTAGCTGGTACAATATATATTAAATCCCTTTCAGACAATTTAAGCCAGTCGAGGCAAAAAGATATACCCAATAAGAGGAACTAGCTAGTAAGCCTTAGCAGATACCTTTAATAATAGCCCTTAGATATTGTGCATCTTTGATGAGACATTTATGCTTTTCCAAAGGCTGAAATCGAACCACCAAATTTTTTGATCTTGTCTATATTTGTATTAACGTGGTGCTTCTGTTTTCCTGAGTCGAGGGCCTATTGAAAACAATCTATCTATCGTCATAAGGTAGGGGTAAGATATGCGTACGCACTATCCTCCCTAAACTTTACTGTGTGGAATAAGATTGAATGTGTTGTTGTTGTACTATTTGCATGAAGTTATTTTAAAGCTCTCAATGGAATTTTGAACCCTTTATTCTAGGGTGGTAATTTATCCCTATTATATAGTCAATGGTCACTTTGATATAGGGTTTTGAAAAAAGTATACTAGTAATAGTAATTCTCACTTTGGATCTTTGGATTCTTATCCTCTGACAACTCTAGTTCTTGCCCAAAAAGAAAATAAAGATACACAGCCTTATTGGAGATTGACATGTACTTGCATAGCTGTAATTTGATCAACTTTTTAGTAGAGCACTTTTAAGATGGAATGATGGAAACATGAAAACTTTAAGTACATGAATGTGTCATCCTTCACCAAACCAAAGAATCACTCTAATGGATGACTATGAGATGGATCATGGAAGAACTGAAAATAGTATGGATGGGTAAATTAGCGGCACACAAAAGGAGGGGAAAACAAGAAGAAAGAATGACCATTCATGCAATTTCCCTTTATTTCTTAATTCTCTCTTATCGCATTGATGTAAATACGTAGAATGTTCATTCACTTTTAAATTTTTTTCCTAAGAGAAAAGGGATTAGGAACAATGAAAGTAAAATCAGAACTTATTATACGCAAAGCTCTTTATAGATATCACTAGATTATAAATTGTGAGAGTAAAATTTGAAAACTCAATATTGCGTAGATATTGCATTTTGAATCACGAGATAATAATAATAATAATAACAATAAATCTGTTACAAATAAAATTGTATTTAAGGTGAATGTCTATATTTTAGAGAGATTTTAGTAATTTTACTAGGTGACTAAGTAATTCTTTCCCTGTAAAACAGAGGGGGTCTTATTCCAATTTAATTCATCTAAAAGCAATAAGAATTCTCTCTCTTTCTTTCTAATATTCTTCTTTATTGTTTTATTACACGTAGACTCTACCATATCAAAAAGTTCTTTGAGAAGATTAAGCAAATATGGATACGTTACAAGCAAATTTGGATCAAAGTTTAATTTATAAATATTTGTTTAATTGATTCATGTACGACACATACGTATTCAAAGAGATGAAATATTTCTCTCATTTAAGTATTTGTAAGGAATATGTTACTGCAATTTCTGGTAGTAGTAATTTAATTGACGGCTCTGGAATATCTACTATAACTCTAACTAAGGGAACAATGCTTATCATAGATAATGCAATGTTCTCCTTCAAGTCCAAGAGGAACTTCTTGAGCTTTAAAGATATCTATCGAAATGAATATCATATTAAGACAATAGATGAGAAAAACTTGAATATTTCATCGTTACCAAGAATGTCTCTCAAAATAAAAGGGTTATTGAGAAGTTCTCATCTTTGTCTCGTGGCTTGTATTGGACAAGAGTTAGTGCAATTGAGGCACATTCTATTGTAAACCAAAATGTTATTGATTTTAATATTTTTGTGCTTTGGCATGATCGACAAGGATACGCTGGATCAATTATGATGAGGCAAATTATAGAAAACTCAAATTAGCATACATTAAAGAATTAAAAAAATTCTTCAAAATAATGAATTTTCTTGCACTTCTTGTTTTAAGGCAAGTTAATTATTAGACCATCACCAATAAAGGTTTGGATTGAGTTCCCTATATTTTTGGAACGTATACAAGGGGACATTAGTGGACCTATTCACCCACCTAGTGGTCTCATATGTGCCTATTGTCGTCGCGCAGCCTCGTGTTTACAAACGTAGTGGCACAAATAATCCGATTACAAGAATAATTTTTCGATAATCCAATTAAGTATATTAGACCTGATAATACTGCTGAATTTTCATCCCTAGTACTTAATTAATGATTATTGCTTATAAATTTGGATAAAATTAAAACATCTTGTAGCTCATGTTCACACTCAAAATAGCCCTGCAGGGTCTTTGATTAAATATCTGCAATTGATAGTAAGACATTTACACATGAAAATGAGGTTATCCACTTCTTTTTTGGGCCATGCTGTTTTGTATGCAACAATGTTAATTCTCTTAGACCGATCAATTATCATAATTATTCCTTGTTGCAATTAGTTTTGGATCATAAATCTATTATATCCCATTTAAGAATTTTTGGATGTGCATTATATCTGCCTGTAGCATCGCCATATCGCACCAAAATGAATCCCAAAGAAGGTTAGGAATATATGTTGGGTTTGATTCACACTCCATTATTCGCTATCTTGAAATATTAATAAGGATTTGTTCACTTCTCGATTTTGGCAAGTTGTCGATTCGATGAAGTATTTTCCCCAAAATTAGGGAGAAATTAATGACACCAAATGAGAAATTTTTGTGAAAAAAATTCACCATTGTCTCATCTTGATCCACATGCCTCTATTTGTTAAAAAGATGTGCAAACGATTATTCATTTGCAGAAAATAGCAAATCAAATGGCATATGCATTTACGAGTTTGAAAATGATAACAAAATCACATATCCCTGCAGAGAATGTTATAATCCATTTTGATGTTTCTGTTGGACAATCTTCTTGTGTCATAGCTAATGAGTCAAAAGCAAGCCTAAAATGTCGCAGACCATTGGATTCTAAGGATCGAAATCCTAAAAAAAAGGAAACCAAATGACCAAGATGACACTAGGAAAAAGTCTCATGAAGAAATTCATGAGTTAACCAATCTTGAGATTCATGAGGAAATCACTAAGCCTGAGACTCAAGAAAATACGGAACTATCAATAAATCGAATAGATATTGAAATATATTTGAATCAATTGGATATAGTGGTGGATTATGTATTTGCATATAACATTGCACCTAGTATTAAGAAAGATAGCGAGGATCTTGAACCTCGATCTATTGGAGATTGTCGACAAAGATGCAAATGGTCAAAATGGCAAGAAACTCCAATCAGTTGGATTCACTCCAATCAGAGAGAGAGATATATATTAGGTATAAAGATATAAAGCACGCCTTGTTGCACAAGAATTTTAATAAAGTCCTGGTCAATTATAAAAAGATATATTCACCTGTTATGGATGTAATAAATTTCTTTATCTCATTAGTTTTGATGTCCATGTAAAACTTGATATGTATTTAATGGATGTGGTTACAACTTACCTTTATGGATCACTTGATAGTGAGATATACATGAAATTTTTTGAGGGATTTGAAATGCGTGACACATATAATTCAAAGTCCCTAGAAATGTTTTCAATCAAATTGCGAAAGATCTTTGTATGGTCTAAAGCAATCAGGACGAATGTGATGTAACACGACACATTATTTGTTGAATAGATATTCAATATGAAGTGTTATAAATAGAATTTTATTTAAGGTGAATATCTATACTTTAGAGAGATTTTAGAAATTTTTACTTGATGGCTAAATCACGTTTTTTCTATAAATAGAGGGATCATATTCCATTGTAATTCGTCTAAATTCTCTCTCTTTCTTTACAATATTTTTCTTTTTTGTTTTATTACAAAATCTAATATAATTCCATACTTGGGATTGCAGGAGAATAGTATATATGTAAATTTTATCCATATTTTGTGAATGTGAAAAAGCTATTTCCGAGGTTGAGGAGAAATATAGTCACTAAACATTATTGAATTTTGTATCACGAGAAGCTTTATAGAATTAACTTATAAGTTCTGGAACAGTATATATACTAGAAAGACAATATGGTTCAAAATTCTTTTGTTTAAATTATTTCATGGGTGGAGAGATATACAAAAGTGAGTTGAATTAATAATGATGTTTAGTAGAAGCTCAGGATAGCTCTTACTTCAAAGCAACATGCGAAAAAAGGCAAATAAGGTATTGGAGTGCCCAAACAAGAATAATAAACTCAAAGCCATGTCTATCAAGGATATATATATATAAACACAAACCAAACATAATCATTAATTTTTTCTATATGATATATTAATGTTGTCCTCCAATTTATTTATATGGTTGAGGTAGTCTTGTTTATCATCTTACATATCCTGGTCCCCAAACATGGGAAACAAAAGAAGTAATCGTTAAAGTTGCTTTCAAATTGGTTGTTCTCAATATTTATATATTTCTACTATGGTTAAGGTTAGCCATATATATATGTAGCTCTATAAATGCGTCCAATGACTTGGACAAAATTTGAGCATACTTACTCTGGGTATGATCTATCACTTAATGTTCTAGCCTTTTTCTAGACATGGAAAACTCCTCCTTTTTTTATATAAATATTTTATTTTTTAATTATTTTTTTTATGTTATAGTTTGGCAAAATACGATAACTTTCTCTCAAATTCTATATTTATGTTTTAAAAATTACTTAATCTATGCAAATAATCTGTCCAAAATTTAGTAAGCAAAAAGGGTTGCATATAGTCTTGAACCTATAAATTTAAAATTATTGATCCCCTATATCGTTTGGCGATAAATTTTTTATTATTTAATTTTAAACATGGCATACTATTAATGTTTAGTTAATTACTATGATTTATTATTTCAAATTACAACCTGAGATGTAGAGAATTTGAAGTTGAAAGCTAGTTTAAGGAGTATATCAAATAAATTATGATTTTCACTCACAAACTCTAGATCAAGAAAAATTGAACGCATGAGATGGCAAGAACTGTTTTATGCTCAAATATAAATTGTGACGTAAACTGAAAGCTTTCTTTTCCGAAACTTTTGATGTAATAATTGTCCATTTAGCAATAATTAGTATACAAGTATTTAATTAATATATTAAGTATGTTTATTACATTTATAATGCAATTTGGAAGTGCTACTACTGTAGGAAATCATTAGTTTCCTCATGTATTCTGAAGAACTACAGTGATATAGCTATTCCCAAAAGAGTCTTTTTTCTACATATATTTGTTTATGATTAATTAAAGTGAGAGTCAATTAGGCTCATAATAAGTAATTATGTATCAACTTCTGATTGACGTTATATATCAGAATGCATACCAACCTTTACGAAATTGTAATGCTGAAGCTGAATGAAATAATTATTATCTATCAATAATACAATTGTTCTATATAATATTAATCTTATATTTGTAGTTTCGACAAGTTAAACAACCAATCAAGCTGTTAAAAATTCTAATATGTGTTTATTATTCACAACTTGGCCATCTTTAATTACGTACGCAACCAGCGAAATGATTGAACATTTCCTTAGAATATGTTACACATCTCATATCTATTTCTACTTTCTATTTATGGAAATCGCACATTTAATTGTAAGCCCTCTACCCCTCCCCCCTCCCCCCAAAAAATGAAATACAACTGTCTAGAGTTTTGTACAAACACCGGTTACTGTTTTCTTCATTCTTTTTGCCAATAACATCCATCTTTTTTCTGTTTCCTGGGAATATGCACATGTATTGTATATCAAATTCCAACATAGAGATACAAAATAATTGATTATATCTATCTTTTCCTTCTTTTTCTTGGGTAGCTGCACTTTTTACGATTTTGAATAAATATTAGCTCCAGTTTTTAAAATTTAGGAAGTGGGTTGTCTCCTCATGATTTCAAGAGGCAATTATTTATCCTAAATTCCATAAAACATATTTATTGACTAGATCATTAACACATACTCCCTTCGACCAGACCAATATATTTTTGACAAACTCATTAAGAAAATACAAAATCTTAGAATTAGTTAGTATGACTAAATTATTCTTAATTAATTATTGCAGCATAGTTAATGTGAGGAGTAAAAGACTTTTTAGGAATACGTACGTAAGAATAATTTTTAAAAAATAAATTAATTTTTTTTTTGGTTATATATATGAACACTTATTTTGGATTAAAAAAAAAGGTTATTTATTGTGGTTCGGAGGGAGTATATATATATAGTGAAAGTGTGATTTTGTAGGGCAGGGTTATGACCATATAGATATCTCTATCAATATAAAAATGAAAATCAAAGCAATCAACTTGTAAGCTTTGATTTCTGCCGAGTACATATGATAGGGACTTTCACTAATTTAATTTAATATATATTGGCCATATATTGCTAGTATTGAACTTTCTTTAAAAAAAAAAAACTGGAATCTATTCTAATATGAGTGAACACTAGCTAGGTACCCTCATTTCCTTGTTACTTTTACTTTAAACACTCCTATGATATGATTTAGTTGCAAATAGCCCATATATTTTAAAATTAGGCACTAAACTTTGCATGTATGATGTGAATCCTGATGAATTTATAGAATATTTTTAAAATAAACTTTTAAATAAATGAAAAACAAAAACAAAAAACAAATCTTATCCATTCAATTTTATGAGATTTTGTAAGTTTTTATTGGCATTCATTGGTATAGACAAAATTGTTAATGCGGTCTCAAATATCCACATTTTGTTGAAATATTGAATTAATATTCATTAATTTCAATTAAAATTCAATTCTTAAAATCAAATTTTATCTTATTACAAAGTGGGGCAAAAATATGATGGATTGAACTTGTTGACATTTTGCTATCATGTGAGTGGTAATTCGAATATAATTCAAGAAGAGCAGCAGAGAATAATGTGTTTGTGGACCATATACACCCTGACTAATTGACAAGAAAAAGTTTTGTATTACTGTAGGTCGTGAAGCACTGACTGACCCCAAAAAAACAAAAAAATGGATCATAAAATCTTCAATGAAATTCCCAAAAGTTTAAATTCTATTTAAATGAGCCCCTACCAATCATTCCAGATTAATGAAAGAAACAATGGGTAGTGTAGTGATGTGTACCACCCAGTGGCAGAAGTAAATAATTTATCGAGGAAAAATAATTTTTTTTAAAAGATATATATATATATATATATATATATATATATATATATATATATATATATATATATATATATATATATATATATATAACAAAGAACAACACATACTACGAACCAGTTCCAATATCAAGTTATTTTGTATCTTTAGTTGAGTTGTAACTTTATAATAGTTCTTCAAGTGTGATTCCTACTTCGCTTGTTTAGAAGTATTATGTAGGAAACTCTTTGTAAATCTTAAACCCTTGTGTTTGAGTCTTGACTAGAGTTAATTGAGTTGTAAAGTCTTTGTAATGACTTAGAGGGATCATAAGGTTAATTCCTAGGTTACATAGGTTATAATCTAAAAATTGGTCAATAATGAAGTTGAAATCCTACAAGGGTAGGTCTTGATTTTTAATTCCGTTAAGCTGAAAATATTTCACGTAAAATTCACCTCGTCATTTATTTACTGCAGTATACATGTGTTCTGTTGAATTTGATAGAAAATCTAATTCTTTATAGAGTTTGATGGACCCTTAAATTCTATCATTTAATCATGTTGATTTTACTACAATAATTCCTCAAGGATTTCTCTTTACTTCCTGTATCGTTTGATTTAATTAATAACAACAATTAAGGGGGAGGAAGTTGCTTAGACGTTGTTTGTAGACAAAAAAATGTTTGAGAGTTAGTACTCCATTTATCCATGAAACTTGTCTGCCTTGATATATTGTTAGGTTGTTTTATTGATGCTACATCATATGCAATGCTACATAC
Organism: Nicotiana noctiflora; assembly: GCA_032618575.1. Lineage (NCBI taxonomy): Eukaryota > Viridiplantae > Streptophyta > Magnoliopsida > Solanales > Solanaceae > Nicotiana > Nicotiana noctiflora. Next base: position 108,139 of record JASVEL010000758.1, on the reverse strand, counting down.
CGATATTATGGTTGTGATGAATATGTATTTGCGTATTGTTACTGAAGAAAGAATTTTAAATTATAATTCGTCAAGTGCCAATTAAGGCCGAGGTTTTGAGCTGTGACATTTTTTAATGTAATTGTTTACATGTAAAATCGGGATCATTATTTCGAAATCAAAGGACTGCATCGAGGGTTAGCCTCGTAATGGATCAGACCTAAATATGAAGATAAGATATCGAGTTCGGAGATCGAGGCACCCGTCGAGATCGAGATCGACTATGATCAGCTTCGAGCGAAACACAACAACGGATAACCGGTCGTTGATTACAGTGAAAATCTCAAAACGGATCAAATTCAGGGTGATTATTTGTATCAATTATGAGATTTACTTTGTAATTAGAATTGTGCCTCAATTAGGATTCCTCTAGTATATAAAGAGGGATCCCCATCATTTGTAGATTCTCTCACATTCATACAGATCAATGCAATTAAATTTTACTTTCTTTTGCTCATGATCAGCTTACTGCTCTTTAATTATTATTCTTTAACTGTTCTTGCTTTACGATTATCGAGGGTTTATCAGCTCGAGTATTGTATACGGCGAAATTGGAGGGTCCAACTTCTCATCATTTAGATACTTCAGAGGATCACCTCGAAGGCTTAAGTCCGCGGAACCGCTTCGAAGGCTCGAGGCCGTGGCCGAAATTTGCTCCTCGAGGGTCGATGATACTCGATCCCTTGATAGCATTGATCATGATAAGTTATAGAGATGGAAGGTTCACAAGACGCGCCACTAAGGCTGACACGCCTGTAGACTACCCAAATCAGGACGTCAGTCAGTCATCCCATCTCCATAACTATGTAACACGTATGTTGTTGTAATATACGAGGATTTTCCTCCTATATAAAGGGGCTCCCTGTCATTATGTAAAGGCCTGATGCTCCAATTACTGATGGTTGCATGTGACCTTTGAAAATTAAGGAATAAGTTTTATGTGTGGAGAGAGATAATTGGAGAAGAAGCTTTTGATGTAGGAATTTAATTAAAAGTAAAAAGGGTGGGTCCATTACAAAAAATCTAAATCAAATACACTAAACAACAACAACAACCACTATCAAATATGGGGTGTGTTAGTTTAATCTAATATACTAAGTAAAAGAAAAAAGGAATGGGGTAATAACTAAACATTTGGGCCTTTGGGTGGGAAGCTTTGTGTAGCTGCAGGAATTTGAACTCAGGTATTTGGCATGAAAGCAACAACACCTACCAGTGCACCTAAAGTGCTTTTGGTTTTAAAGGGTCACAGAGAGATATATATCGATATTTTCTTCCGAAGTTACCGGGTGCCCGTGAACTAAGGCTGACACGCCTGTAGACTACCCAAATCAGGACGTCAGTCAGTCATCCCATCTCCATAACTATGTAACACGTATGTTGTTGTAATATACGAGGATTTTCCTCCTATATAAAGGGGCTCCCTGTCATTATGTAAAGGCCTGATGCTCCAATTACTCCACATGAAATATAGAAGAATATACTCTTTTTTCTCTATTTCCTCCGGTCCAAAATTAGTGATTTTTTCATATTTCAAGAGTGAAATTATTTCTTTCATATATTGTCTTTTGAGTAAATAGTGTTAGAATATGTGTTAGGAGTATTTATGTGAAATAGTAAAGGTTAATTTGGTCAATTTCATTGCTAATTAATACTAAAAGGTAATTTTCTTAATCTGTGTGAAAACAACAAAAAAATTACTTATTTTGGAGCGGAGGGAGTAACATACTATCTCGATATTGTTGTTCTTGTTTATTATCTTCATACTCGTTCTTTATTTATTGCTTATTATTGTCCATAAATAGCCTTCACTATTTTGTTTTATAACTGTTAGCCCTTCCCCGATTACCCTTAGTAGCTCGAGCTCGAGCCTAGAAATCAACCTCGAGGCCTCGTATCGGTCAGTCTGAGGCCCCGATTGGCTAGCTCATGGGATTGATTATAACTCTATTCTTTACACTTCATATATATGGCATCATCTGCTTAAACAACTAACATAAAATAGATCACGTATTTTTTGAGTCACATCAATGAATTTAATTGTTATTAGCATTTTTACGGTAAACAAATATACTATCCGAACATCGGTTTGTTTTATATTCCTATCAATTTTATCACTTATCTCTAAATTAATCAACTGAAATTAAGTAAAATCATACATCCTCAAAATTATATTATAAATTTAATTATTACTTAATTTTTAGGGTAAATAGCAGTAGCAAGTCTCGTGAATCTTAGCCATCACTTATATTAAAATTAAAACAAGAACAATAACAGCAACTGCACAAGGGGGGTAAACGGCTTATCAAACGTAGAAAAGAGATAATATAATAATGCAATGAATAAATTAAAGGAACTCGCTATCAGGTGATATCTGGTTTATTTATTTATTAATATATTTTCTGTTACTTTAATTTCCACTATCTTTGGGGACATTGGTGATTAAACATTGGAGGGATTTTTCAAAGATTAGCCAGGAAACTTTTCATGTTTTTGTCTTCTTTGTTTAAATAATAAACTAGAGCAAGTGCACAGCTCAAAGAATCAACTGGATCAGTGTGAAACTGATGACAAAAATGAGAAAATAAAACAAGTCCCTCGAGTATCGAATAAAGAATCAACCAATAAAACCTCGGTAGGATTCCGTATCCCTATAATAAGGCTTAGGAAACAGTGAACCTAAAATCACCTCGTTTTGTACAAGTCAAAATGAAAAGTTTAATTGTACATTACATATGTTATAACAAAAAAAAAACTAAGAGTAATTCAATATTCTGCCCTTTATACTAGCAAGTTATCTAAATTCAATTACACAAAAATTGTCTGTTGTAAGTATCGATTTTTAACTTTCATCTATATACATATATAAAAGTGGGCAATAAGAAAGTGAGGTGGCACATCTCTTAAGCCAAGAAACATATTTATCTTTTTTCTCATCTTTTTGGGTTTTCATCATTTTTTCTATTTATTTAGTCTTATAAATTCAATCACCATAACTCACACCTCTTTATCTTCATAACCTATATTTTTTAATTATCTCAATAACTCACATGCCTTTCATATTCATAACCTCTAAGTTTTTAATGTATAATTTTATGACTAATTATTATATGTTCCTACATATGTACCTATATAAAGACTTCTATGTGTTGAAAAATTTGATTGACACTAACTTTATATTTTGCTTATAATGGTTTGAGCTATCTCTATGTCAAAGGTTGTAGTGGGAAAGAAAAATTACACTAAGATATGGTATAATTTCTATTCTTTGTTTTTTGTTTAAGGTAAATGCACGAAGATATTTTATGCATGTGTGAATCTTAAGAAGAATGTTTAAGAAGAAGTGTCAAATAATGAGATGAAGATCGTAGTAAAATATATTTCACAATTCTCATTATTGGTCTTTGATTTTGTCATATTTGGATTGATGTTGCATAAGTTGAAGTAGTGATTTTTTTCAAATAATATATACATAGAGATTTTGATATCTGTATTTTGTTGTCTATATTTATACTCTACAATTGCAATAACTTTGAGTCGTGATTTTATCCGATGTCGAAGTGAGATTCTAATGTGTTTTCCTTTTTCTAATATATATAGATTTATTTTATAAATATATTTTCTATTTGTTCATAATTCTTTTGCCTCTATTTTGTTTTTAATGAACTTTTTTGACTTAGCTATTAATCTATGACCCCTCAGAGTTATTAAAAGCTGATATATATAGGTCATATATGCTTACTCCTTCCATTTCATTTAATACTATTGCTTGAATAGTATGTTAAAAAGAGAACAATATATTTATATATTTGAGATCAACAAATTTTAATTTTTTTAAACCTTTGATAAGAAGTTTTTTTTATAGTGGCACAAAATTATGACATACTTAAGATAAAAAATTTCAAATTATTTTGTAGCTATATATATATATATATATATATATATATATATATATATATATATATATATATATATATATATATATATATATATATATATATATATATATATAATGGCATATTATAATCTATGACATTGAAAATTTGTTAATAATTTTAAGTAAACATACAATGTAATCTAATTAATTAAGAAATCACATGTAACAATAGGTTAGTACCGATAAAAAATTTAACAATGTGAATGGGGCAAGCTTTTGGTGATTTAAAAATTACTAGACAACAAGTTATTAACTTTATGAAATAATGTATTTTTTTTGTGATATACTATCGACGATTGAAACTTGGTGAAGTTCATAATCAAGTTGCAAACAATACTCATTATTCTAATGTTAGGATTTATATACAATTAGTTTTGATTCTTATCTTATTAAGTGGGTTAAGAGATTTTTTATTAAAAAGTTAATTGTTCATGTGAATGCTTGTGGAATTTTATTCTTTAAAGTGTAATATTATCTCTAATTTAATATTGCGGTTACTCAATTAAACATATCACATAAAATTATGCTTTAACTACCAAAATAATACAATAAATTAATGGAATAAAAGTTTTAACATATGTTACAAACTAAGAGGAGAAGGCCTTCCTAAGGATCTTTTGTCAAAAGAACATATTTTTTGTCATAGAAATGTTCAACTTCTCAATATATGACTAACAATAATTTAATTTATTGTATTTGTGTAATTGGTAGTTTTAAGAAACTATACAACTTTTATTTTTATTATAGGTTTTATTTTTTTTGGTCTTGGAATTTCTTAATTAGATAAAACATAAGTAATATTCATTGATAATATACAATTAACTATATATCATTTTGAATATTTGTTACAGATAAACTAAATATATGAATTAAACTTGACATATTTTATTTATTGATGATTTTCTTTCTCATAAAAGATGGATAATATCTACATTTGTTAATTATTAACTCGATAATTTTTTTAAAAAATTTTTATTGATGTTTTTTAAACTCCGCGCGAAGCGCGGGTAAGTCTACTAGTGATAAAGTAAGTTAGTATAAAATGTAAAATAAGAGTGATCGTGCAAAAAGCCCTATACTATACGTATATACAATTTAAATTTATGTTATTAATTGCTTTAATTAAAGTGAGAAATACAGATGAGCATGCATGTTCGACCTCTTTTACAAAACAACGAGATGAAGATTCCTTAGAAAAATCTTCATAAAAAACTATAATGTTATGATTAATGATAATTTATTTTTAAAATTTGATCAAAATCATGATTCGTTTCAAGTCCATTGTGCTAGACTTGATGTAACGAGGCTTTCTGTAGGTAAGTATCCCATAATTTTGATTTTATATGCATAATGTTGTCAATCTAGAACCTTCTTCGGCATAATCATAGTACTATCTTTGGGAGATGTGCTTTTCAAGCATGCGCTGGATATACGTTTTAGGTATAATAATGCTGCATTATAACTCACTCAACAATTAATTAATATCTCTCATGAATATTTCTGTTTTCATGTACTAAAATGCAATTGCCAATTTTTATGAGTTAAAGTCAAATAAAAACCACCAAAAGAATAAAGTAAACTCCTCATTCCTTTTCTTTGTAAAATTTTGTTGACAATGTAGTGCATAAAGCGTTCCGCAAAAGGGATGTAATGTAGATAATCTATTCGATTGTAAGTATTAGTTATTATTTTCCCGACTTAAATCTGTGATCCAGAAGTCACACGGAGACAATTTTATAATTTTTAAAAAAAAAAAATCAACTATATGGTAAATTAATTGTTTGTATTTGGAAATTCTCAATATGTTTATTGTAGAGATTACGGAAACCAGTTAAACTATTTTTTCTTTCAAAAATTTCGAGATCTAAGAAGTGTTTCCAATAAAATAGTAATATATTAACTATATAGTTGAAAATACTAGTATTTAATTTATTAAAGACAGTATCCCCATACGTATCAAATTGTTCCAAGAACTTTAGAATGAGAATAATATGTTCACCACCGACTCATTGCGTTGCGCAATTTTGTGAAAAAGCAGAATATTAGCAATTGTACGATTATTAAGTAATCTATGATTTAGCTTTATTCTTTAGTACTAGTTTCATTAAATTATGTTTCTTATTTAGATTATTATGGTTAATAACAATTGAGGTATAGTTGTTGCCAGTTTGCTTGGAATAATAGATTCTTACGTACACCCACCCACTCACTTGGAGGCCCCCCTCTCACACCTCAAGTCAAACAGTGTCTGTATAATACCTAATGTTTCTTTTTATGGTATTTGACTGGATTCATTTTTTGGACCCCAATATTATCAAACTGAAACAGTGCCTATCACATGCTTTATATCTTCAATTATAATTATAGGCAATATTTTCCTAGAGCATTCCCACGGTGAAAAGAGAAAATCAATGACAAAATGGTGCAACGGTAAAATTATATATCTGACTTATAAGTAACCTAAAGTCTTTATATTGCAGTTCCCGACCCCATTGCACGTTGGCTCATGCAGTGATCCACTTTCCTATATTGCCATAGTTCTGAAAACTCTCGTACACCTTCCACGACACTCCACCATTCAGCCCAAAAAAATTGCAAATTCTAATTATCATTCTTAAATTATGTGCCCCAAATACTGATACGTGATATAATAGTCAAATAATATTCTTTACAGTATTTGGTCAAGTTTTTTAAATTAATTTATTTTGAAAGATATTATAAGAAAAAAGAAAGCTTTTTGAATCATACTTATGGAAAAAAGAATTTTATATTGACAAATGGCCTGTTTGGTTATTTTAGCCAAAAGTGTTTGTTTATGCCAAAATTATTTTTTTTTAAAGATAAGGTGTTTGGTTAAGATTAAAAAAAAATTATATATGAGTAAAAGGAGAAACGGTTAATAGAAACATAATTTCTCCCCATCTTTTTTAAATGTAATTTTTAAAAGTTTGACCAAATATTAATTGATGTTTATAAATATTTTTTGAATTAATTAGCTTAACACAAATTTGCTTCTCACAAAAGTACTTTTTTCGAAAAATACTTTTTAAAATAAGCTGAGTTTAAAAACTTGGCCAAGCAAGCTATAATATATTTGAAAAGTACTTTTGCGTAATAATTTACATGTTTGGCCAAGTTTTTAAAAGGATACTTTGTTGACATAATGAATTCTAGCCGGAAACCCAAATTCAGACCAGCTGATTGAGGCCCATTATAGTGTAGCAACATGTCTTATTTATGTACCAACATATTAGAGTATATTAGAGGGCCCAATGTAATTTTCTGATACAAAAGGTCTCCGGTCAAGCCCATTGTATAGATATAGAGTCATATGTCTTATTCAGTTAGATTTTTGAGCTGTACATTGGTATTCAACAATGAAAGAAACTTCCAGATTCTCTCTCCCAACTGTTCGTCTTCTACCTTGAGGCAATGATGAAATTTACTGGTTTTGATCGATTCTTTGCATATTATCATGGTATCAGAGCAGCGATCTTACTTGATCTCGTTGTCCTCTCCTCTCCGATGTTACCTGTTTCTACTTTGACTGATTTTTTTTGCTGTTTTGGGAATTTCTTTCGCTGTTCAAAGGAAATCGTAATTGCTAAGGTCAATTGCTGCTTATTCTTCATTCTAGAAGGTTGTGGTTTTTCGGTTGTGAAAATTCCGGTAATTTTGTACTTTTCTCTCTCAATTTGTGTGCTAGGGTTTGGGTGTGTTGTTTTTCTACTAATCAACTATTTTGCCATTGTCACACCTCTTTTTTACCGCACCCGCGAGGGCACAAGATATAAAAGAGAGTTTTTCCAATTAAAGGACAACCAAAACGGGATTCATTTATTGAGAGATTCGGAGTCGCCACTTGGGGAGATTTATGGTGTCCCAAGTCACCGGTTTGAAACCCGAATTGAGGAAAGGTTTGACTCTATTTAACGGTCCGCGAACCAGAAATCCGGATAAGGAATTCTGTTAACCCGGGAGAAGGTGTTAGGCATTCTCGAATTCCGTGGTTCTAGCACGGTCGCTTAACTGTCATATTCGGCTTATTTATCTGATTTTTACAGGTTATATACTTAATGCAAATTAATATCCCTTTACCACTTTTATTATTATTATTATTTACGAAAGAGAATGTTGCCTAAAAATATGTTTCGAATCACGTCACATGAAATGCACCCGGATCCTCGACACATTCTTATTCAACATTTTGGGATTTGGATTTGGGTCGCATGAAATGCACACCCGTATTTAAGAAGGTAAAATTATTAAAATACGCGCCTAGAGCGATTACTTATTTACATTTTTGAGAAGGCTAGGAAATTCGCTAAGAAACGGCACATCTCGAAATCTAAATATTTTACATATACATTTATGAGGGCCCCGCGATTTGTATAATTTTGTTAGGCGAGGCACACCTCTAATTCTAATTTAAAAGCAAACTACATTCCGCTATATTTATTTAAGAGTTAATTCAAGATTATTTAAAACATGTTGCAAGCCACACTACATGAAATGCACTTGTGGTTCACGACACGCTTTATTTAACCTTGTTCAAAATTGGAGTCGGGTCACATGAAATGCACCCCCGATTCCTTTAATCTAATTACGTCGTTCGGTTTAAAGAGTAACGAACCAATTTCCATAATATGACAACATCGTGCTCAACTATAACCAATTCGAGTAAACATACGAGTAGCTAACTAAGTGAGCAAATTCAAGACTATGGTGAACAATTACATAAACAATGGAAGCATAACTAGTTGGCGAGCATATGAAGGATTAGTCATTTTCATTAGCTAACTTCGACATTGCATGTTCAACAAAATCATATATTTACAAAAATAGTCTGAACCATACGAAACTAAATCAAATACGAAACGATTCAAAATATTAGCGAGAAGAACAATATCGGAAAAGAACATGCATCTTTATTTCTGCATATTTTTTCAACGTACACAACGAGAAAACGAACCTTTTATGACGATCTCAAACCTCGACCTCTCCGGACAGAACTCGAATCAAACGACGACCTCGACTGAAGTTGTACCTCGTCGGACGACGAACATCGACGGAGGGAGCTGGTGGTTCGCTAATGGGCGACGGAAATGGAGGGACGTTTTGGACAGTGACGGATTGACGTTGGCTTGAAGAGGGAACTGCTGGTCCTGAAGTGTGTTGAAGGCACTACAGCAATTTGTTTTTCATATTGCTGCCTACTCCAAGATGAGTTCTGCTTCTTCTTTTTTAATTCCTTCTCGCTGCCGGTTTTTTTTTCTTTTCTTTGCTCTCTCTTCTTTCGTTTTTCTTCTTTTCTTTCTTTTGCGTTTTTCCTTCTTCACTCCTTTCTTTCTTTTTTCTCTCGTTTTCTTTCTTTTGTTTCCCGTTTCTTTCTTTTTTTGTTTTCCTTTGTTTGTTTTCCTTTTTTTGTTTTTCAATTCTCCTTCTTTGTTTTCAAAAATCCTCTCCTCCTTTCTGCCGTGATCCCTTCTACCCTTTAAAGAAGATGTATAGTACCTCTTATTGTATATTATTTTTTTTTTAATTTTTAGTCCCATATTATTTTTGTCTTTTTCTTTTGTTTTTTACTTTCTTTTGTCATTTTCTAATTTATTCTCATCCTCCATTACCTATTGTCCCCCTAGTGTGTGCATGTGTGGGTATGGGTTGGTTTTGTCCGTGTCCCCCACATGTGTGGTGGACTCGGATTATTATGGGCTAGGTCGAAAAATTATAAAACCGGGTAGTTTGAACCCGAATGTTATTCTTTACCCGAAACCGAGAATGAGAACACGGTGTTATTAATTAATCACTACGTAAGCAAAATAACTGTAAGACTAATAATTAAAACAAAAATTATTTTTTATATTTTCCAAAATTAAAGTAACTACAAAATGTTAATGAAACTATTTTTTTATTATTTTCGTTTTTATAAAAAGATAAAAATATAAAGTACTATTTTTTGTATTTTTCAAGTTTAAAAATGACTACGAAACATTAATAAAGCTATATTTTGTTATTTTTCATTTTAAGGTAAAAATAAAGTAAAAGAGTCAAATTTAGTTAAAATAGCTATATTAAAACTAAACTAAATATTTTACGCTGAAAAATATAAAAATCTCGGGGAGGGTCAAAAATCACGCGTTTACAACTGCCCCTCTTTGATTGAAAACACAAAGAGTTTTCAGACAAAGAACGACTAGACAAGTGTTTTTGACCCGACCCTTATTCGGAGGGACTAAACTCAAAGAAGAGGAATGTGACCGAGCCCTTGTATCTGAGCTGCCTACATATCCTTGGCTATAAAGGAATCAGGCCACGTGTAGTTCGAAAGTGAGTGAGGAAGGGGTATACCGAGGTGGAGAGCCAGTCGAGGTGTCGTTCCGTCGAGGTTCCGTTCCATCGAAGTTCCGGTCCGTGGTCCTGCTATTACATCAAAAATCAAAACATGAGAAAGACTAACTAAGCCTATTAGCTACTAGTTACAAGATTCCTATTTATAAGTCTTCTGAAGCTTGATCTTGAGTATTGGTTGGTGCTTCATGCGGATTCTAAATTTGAACCTTGATATTTGCTAGTTGTAGGTACTAGTTCAATCTTCTTCAGCTTTCTGGATCTGGACCAGGTATGCAGTGCTTGTGACCTCGGCCATGTCTTGAGCACACCACATCTTTCATCAACTTCTGCACTTGGATTAACTCCTTGCCCCTTTTTTTTTATTGTGACTATCTTCTGTTGATCATCTCGGACTGTTGACTCGCATTCTGGTCGCAAGCTTCTTTTGTTGCTATCTTGCATTGCACTCTGAAGAGAATTCCCTTACTTATGATCTTCGAGCTATTCTCCTTCGAAGTCCGAATCTATCTTTTCTTATCCTTGTTGCCTTCCTTCTGATTCATGCTGGGGGTTTCCGTTACACTCTGTCACTTTTCGATTGTTCACTATCCTTATCAAATCTTGGAAACTGAGACGCCGTTCTGCTTTTCTGGTGGGCTTCTGACTTTATCGACAAACTCTAATCATAAATCGCCATTCCATTCTTCAGGCGGGCACCTGATTTCAACAACCACTTCAAAATAATAACTCGCCACTCCATTCTTCAGGCGGGCATCCTGACTTCAACTACAACTTCCAAAATATATCGCCACTACATTCTTCAGGCGGGCTCCCTGACTTCTACTATAACTTTGAAATAAAATCGCCACTCCATTCTTCAGGCGGGCTCCCTGACTTCTACTACAACTTCGAAATAAAATCGCCACTCCATTCTTCAGGCGGGCTCCCTGACTTCAACTACAACTTCAAAATAAAATCGCCACTCCATTCTTCAGGCGGGCTCCCCGACTTCAACTACAACTTCAAAACTAAATCGCCACTCCATTCTTCAGGCGGGCTCCCTAACTTCAACTACAACTTCAAAAAATAAAATCGCCACTCCATTCTTCAGGCGGGCTCCCCGACTTCAACTACAACTTCAAAATAAAATCGCCACTCCATTCTTCAGGCGGGCTCCCTGACTTCAACTACAACTTCAAAACTAAATCGCCACTCCATTCTTCAGGCGGGCTCCCTGACTTCAACTACATCTTCAAAACCAAATTGCCACTCCATTCTTCAGGTGGGCTCCCTGACTTCAACTACACTTCACAATACATCGCCACTCCATTCTTCAGGCGGGCGCCCTGACTTCAACTATAACTTCAAAATAAAATCGCCACTCCATTCTTCGGGCGGGCTCCCCGACTTCAACTACAACTTCAAAATAAATCGCCACTCCATTCTTCAGGCGGGCTCCCTGACTTCAACTACAACTTCAAAACTAAATTGCCACTCCATTCTTCAGGCGGGCTCCCTGACTTCAACTACATCTTCAAAACCAAATTGCCACTCCATTCTTCAGGTGGGCTCCCTGACTTCAACTACACTTCACAATACATCGCCACTCCATTCTTCAGGCGGGCGCCCTGACTTCAACTACAACTTCAAAATAAAATCGCCACTCCATTCTTCAGGCGGGCTCCCTGACTTCAACCACAACTTCAAAATAAAATCGCCACTCCATTCTTCAGGCGGGCTCCCTGACTTCCACTACAACTTCAAAATAAATCGCCACTCCATTCTTCAGGCGGGCTCCCTGACTTCAACAATAAACTTTGAACTTCATCCTATCCATATCGTCTTCCTTTGCTTCCTGCATCACCTCTTAAACCATCCCTTCTCCTAAATTACCTTGTTCTGGAACTACTTTCCTCCTGGGTCGTGTTGTTTTCCCTCCTGCTGGGGATATCTTTAGAACTATTTACTTGCCGGCTGAGGATAATGATGCTGGGAATATTTTCCTTCATTCCCTCATTTCCTTTGACTCATGCGCTTGAATTTGCGCTCGGATCTCTTGTTGTAACCCTCTGCTTTATGGTGGGTTACTGGTTTCAAGACCTGCAATGTAAAGACTGAAGACTTGCCTTTTGTTATACAGGTAGGCGCCTGCTTTTAGTAACAACTTTTGAATTTAAAATGCATGTTGGCAATAATTTACAAAATATGCATAGGACAATGTAAAATAAAACATACGTAAAATATCCTATTCGAGGGCGGATGGTCCCTCTGTATCCTATTCGAGGGCGAATACTCCCCTTGTATCCTATTCGAGGGCGAATACTCCCATTGTATCCTATTCGAGGGCGAGTACTCCCATTGTATCCTATTCGAGGGCGAATACTCCCATTGTATCCTATTCGAGGGCGAATACTCCCATTGTATCCTATTCGAGGGCGAATACTCCCATTGTATCCTATTCGAGGGCGAATACTCCCATTGTATCCTATTCGAGGGCGAATACTCCCATTGTATCCTATTCGAGGGCGAATACTCACATTGTATCCTATTCGAGGGCGAATACTCCCATTGTATCCTATTCGAGGGCGAATACTCCCATTGTATTCTATTCGAGGGCGAATACTCCCATTATATTCTATTCGAGGGCGAATACTCCCATCGTATTCTATTCGAGGGCGAATACTCCCATTGTATCCTATTCGAGGGCGAATACTCCCATTGTATTCTATTCGAGGGCGAATACTCCCATTGTATTCTATTCGAGGGCGAATACTCCCATCGTATTCTATTCGAGGGCGAATACTCCCATCGTATTCTATTCGAGGGCGAATACTCCCATCGTATTCTATTCGAGGGCGAATACTCCCATCGTATTCTATTCGAGGGCGAATACTCCCATGATATCAATGTATGAAAGTGAACAAACCTGAGATGTCCTGTTCGAAGGTGGACAAACCTGAAACATCCTATTTGAAGGTGGACAAACCCTGACATGTCATCTTGAATTGCCTTCCTCGTTTCTCCGAGAAAATTTTCAACAACGGCAGAAAATTTTCTGCCCCAGTATTGGTGTTCTTCCTTGTGGCATGACTTTCCGCTATCAATAGCACTTTCTTTCCCTGTTTCAAATCAAAGAAAATTTGTTAGTTCAAAACATTGTGAGCGGTTGTGCCGCTCATGTGGTGGTTTTTTCCTTTTCTCCTTTCTCTCGCTCGGGGTTCCCAGAACTTGTTGGGGAATGATTTCATTTGCTGGAGATGATATTCCTGTTGGGGATGGGTTTTTCCATTTATCCCTTCCCCGTTCTCAACTTGCTGGGGGTTATTTTGTTGAAGATGGGATTTCCTTTCTTCCTTTACCACTCTGTGTTGTCCGACCACCTCGGAACTTGTTGTAGATAACATTGTTGGTGGATTTTCATTTCCTCAAAATTTGGTGTTTCACTCTTCTTGAAGGTTGTTGAGGATGACACTGGTTCGAAGACCATTTTTCTTAAGACTTTCCTTCTTCCCCAAGTGGGTATTGACTTCCAGAAAATTTTCAAACTGAAAAGAAAATTTTCTGTCCCAGTTTAATAATCTTCTTTGCACCATACTTCTTTGCCGTCAATGGCATTTCCTTGCCTTGCATAATAATTGGAAAATTGGTGGCAAGTTTTGAAGTCATTTCTCACTATGTTTTGACTAGACCGACTTTGATGGAGAATTTTGACAAAAGGAGAAAGATAAAAAGAAACAACAAATAGAAGACAAGGGAGGACTGACTCTCTAACAAGAAACAACTATAAAAACTTATCAAACGCGGATACCAACTCTACCGGTCATGACATGCACATATGGCCTATCCTCCGTCGTTAATTTCCTTTCACGATTTTTTGTCTCGTGATTTCCATCTGATTATCCCCTTTGTTCGACTTGTAATGCCCGAAGGGTTTTCACTTTCAAGCCTCTCCTCATTTTGATTTTCTCTCGGCTTTCGTCGCTTTATGGTGCCTGTGAAGGTTTTCACCGGTAAGACTCTCTCGTTTGTATCACTTTTAGCCGGGGATTGGGGTGTCACTGCTAAGACTCTCTCGTATTTCCTTTCTGCTGGGAATCAGAGTCTTTTCTGCTGGGAATCAGAGTGTCATATTCTGATGAGACTCTCCCTCGCCTGACGCGGCATCTTTTGAAGACTGATCGGAAGGTCTTTCTTTGGACCGTAATGTGGGATTTGGATAGGGCTAGAAAGAAAGGGTATTGAAGGCTCAAAACAAAATCAATTTTGGGTTCAAAATTTACAACCTTCGAACCTAAATTTATTTACAATAAACACAATTTTTCTTTGCCCCAGTTTTTTTTTACTTGGGGATTTTTTATTTCTTTATTTACACTATGACCGAGCTGTGAAGCGCCTACGTATCCTCTTTAAGGAATCAGGTCAAACGTAGTTCCCAATTCCTCTTTTTTCAAGTTTTTTTTTTCACACATTTTTCTTTTTCATTTCTTTATCTCTTTTTTGTTGTTTTCTTTTTCTTTACTTTTTTCTTTATCCCTTTCTTCTCTTGCCTTTCAAACTTGTGTTTCTAGTATTTGCAACTAATTCCGAAGGAGGGGTATGAAAGAATTTGAAATAAGGCTCAAAGGGTTGACGATGGATAAAGTGTTTGGATAGCAGAACAAAATGCCTTCGTCATTCCAATCTTCAAAACATGCCAAGTTCAAACAACATATCCACGACATCTTCTGGTTGTGTCAGGAGTGATAACCATATCGTCCATTCGCCTTTTTCATCCGTCATTTTAAAGTATTGCTGGACGACACTTCCATTTCAGTATCAGGAGCGAACCCCATGTCAGCATGGCCATTTTGCCCTTAAGGCTTTCTTTGTATTTTACCCGCCCCAAATTTCACGTGACTCGGATTCCAAATAATCTCAAATCATTATTTCTTTTAAAATGCCATGATTATCTTCCAATTCCTTCATGATTAACTTTTAATATTAGGCCACAATTATGCGTGCATGTCATGTCACTAGTGTTGACAGAAAAATGACTATAAAGAAGAAAGACTTAAATCAAAGAAAAATGACTCGAAAAAATGGCAAACAAGAGAGTTGCACTAGACGAACTAGAAATGAATTAATACGACAAAACAAACACAACAAACTGGGGTACACCCTTGGAACAAACCTACACAATACTAAATGAGGTATTATGACCAATAGAAAACTGGACAAAATAGAACGATAAAAGGGTTTGAGTTACATGACAATATCCTGATTACAACCCTGAAATAATCTGGACGACAGAAATGACAACAAAATAAGCCACCAAAAACTCCATTCTCGTTGACCAAGAAATGGAGAGTCTTCCCGATTACCAAGCACGATATTTTGGCCACTGAGCTTCGCATCAATATTACCAAGGCCACTTATTTGCTTCGACATTTTCAGCTTTAGTCAATACATCCCCACAAAGCGTCCATCATGCCGTGCAGGTAAAGGACTCTATGCGATATTCTTGGTGTCACTATCTTGGATCATAATCAGGTTTTCCTGGATCTTCTGTTTTCGGTTCACCACAAACCAACCACCTCAATTCTCAACAATTCAAAATAAAATATGGTAGAAATGGAATCAGTAAGTCCTCATCAATATTTTTTGCTTACTTCTTTTTCTTTTTCTTTTTTTTTCTCTTTTTTTTTCATTTTTTTTTTCATTTTTTTTTTCATATATATACATATAAAGTTGTGGTCGAATCTTATGGAGATTGCCTACGTATCATGACCCCGCATGAATCGGACCGAGCGTAGTTCTTGCAAATTAATGCAAGAAATAAAGAGATGTTTATTTGATTTTTTTTTGATTTTTTTTTCTTTGAAGGAAAATTGTAAAAGCCGACTCCAAAAAGATAAACTTGAGAAAAAAAAAATTTCCTCTTGCGGCTCATGGGGGCATCATTCGGCATCGCCATAAGCCAACACAAGACTGAAAAGTTTCTAATGTCAATTGACTATTTTTACAAAATTGGCCATGTAATGACTTATTTGACAAAGCGGCTATTTTTGCAAAATTTTATTTAAGAGACTACAAATTCAAAATTTTTCATCTTAGGGCCCATGGGGCATCGTTCAGCACCGACACAGGCCAACACAAGACTGAGAAAGTTTAAATGCCAAATGCGGCCATTTCAGCAAAACCATATTTATTTATTTATTTATTTTTTTGGAAAGTTGAGTGATGACTCAAACTTAATTTTGCGGATACGGCCTTTCAATATTTCCACGAGGGAATATTTCAAGGTTGTGCCCAAAAATTATTTACAAAGACTCAAAGTGGCTATTCTTGCAAAAATAGCCTTCCGGCGTCCTTTTGGGGAACATTCGGCTTATTTTAAACAAGAATAGCACCACCCGACTTATTTATAATAGAAATAAAAAATTTGACCTTTTTTTTTTAATTTTGCAAAAGGGGTGTGAACCCGGACTTGATTTTGCGGCTATGGCCTTGCAACATTTCCACAAGGAATATTTTAAGGCTATGCCCGTAAATTATTTAAAATGACTCAAAGTGACTATTTTTGTAAAAACAGCCTTCCGGCGTCCTTTCGGAATATT
This sequence comes from Nicotiana noctiflora, assembly GCA_032618575.1. NCBI lineage: Eukaryota > Viridiplantae > Streptophyta > Magnoliopsida > Solanales > Solanaceae > Nicotiana > Nicotiana noctiflora. Next base: position 91,234 of record JASVEL010000758.1, on the reverse strand, counting down.
CGGCTATTTTTAAAAACGGTATCACTTTGATTTTATTGACAAAATTAAACACACAACAATTTTTATTTTTTGATTTTTTAAAGGTGTGGTTGGACCCGATGAGGGTTGCCTACGTATCCCACCTAATGGCGAGAATCAAACCTGCGTAGTTCGGTCAAACAAACTACATCTTTAAAGGAAACAAACTATTTATTATTTTTTCACACATTTTTTTTTAAGTTTAAAACAAAATTTTTTCTTTTTTTTTTTAGTAAAAAAAACAAACTATTTTGAAATTACATATTTTTTATCTTACAACAAACGTTTTTTTTCCTTTTTAAGTAAAAAAAAAAAACTATTTTGAAACTATTTTTTTTTATTTTCCTCAATATAAAAAAAACGGTTAGCCTGCAAGTCTGAAGCAAATATATGCATAAAACAAACAGGATGCAGCAGGATGGTCTTTTCATTTCAGGTCACCTGTCCTAGACGGACCCAACCCCTGTGTTGAGTCCCCTAAGTCAAATGCAACATGATGCAAATAAACGTTCCTACTAGGGATCCGGCATGAAGCTTTGTTATTCTAGGTTTAAAAACCCGGGTTTATTGTTCTAGACCTGGCTTACCCGAACGGACAACTCGAGCCGAGGAGGAGGCAGCAACCCGGGAATACAGAAGCTTCACCGATTTTGCAACTTATCCAAACCTCGTTCTAAGGTGGAAATTAGACACTATACAGAAAAGAAGTCACACGAAGTGCACCCTTCTTCATGATTTAGAAGACTCAGAGAGGAGATTGGTTTCGGCACAATTTATATGTACAGTTCAAAAAAAATATCAAAGCGATAAAAATATCATTTTGCACATTAATACAATCATATAATAAAATCAGATAATAAATAAGCCAAATACAACAATTATTCTAAGCTCGAATCTTAAACCCTGAACCAGTGGTTCTGGGTTTATCATCCCCAGCAGATATTTTGCCATTGTCACACCTCTTTTTTACCGCACCCGCGAGGGCACAAGATATAAAAGAGAGTTTTTCCAATTAAAGGACAACCAAAACGGGATTCATTTATTGAGAGATTCGGAGTCGCCACTTGGGAGATTTATGGTGTCCCAAGTCACCGGTTTGAAACCCGAATTGAGGAAAGGTTTGACTCTATTTAACGGTCCGCGAACCAGAAATCCGGATAAGGAATTCTGTTAACCCGGGAGAAGGTGTTAGGCATTCCCGAATTCCGTGGTTCTAGCACGGTCGCTTAACTGTCATATTCGGCTTATTTATCTGATTTTTACAGTTATATACTTAATGCAAATTAATATCCCTTTACCACTTTTATTATTATTATTATTATTTACGAAAGAGAATGTTGCCTAAAAATATGTTTCGAATCACGTCACATGAAATGCACCCGGATCCTCGACACATTCTTATTCAACATTTTGGGATTTGGATTTGGGTCGCATGAAATGCACACCCGTGTTTAAGAAGGTAAAATTATTAAAATACGCGCCTAGAGCGATTACTTATTTACATTTTTGAGAAGGCTAGGAAATTCGCTAAGAAACGGCACATCTCGAAATCTAAATATTTTACATATACATTTATGAGGGCCCCGCGATTTGTATAATTTTGTTAGGCGAGGCACACCTCTAATTCTAATTTAAAAGCAAACTACATTCCGCTATATTTATTTAAGAGTTAATTCAAGATTATTTAAAACATGTTGCAAGCCACACTACATGAAATGCACTTGTGGTTCACGACACGCTTTATTTAACCTTGTTCAAAATTGGAGTCGGGTCACATGAAATGCACCCCGATTCCTTTAATCTAATTACGTCGTTCAGGTTAAAGAATAACGAACCAATTTCCATAATATGACAACATCGTGCTCAACTATAACCAATTCGAGTAAACATACGAGTAGCTAACTAAGTGAGCAAATTCAAGACTATGGTGAACAATTACATAAACAATGGAAGCATAACTAGTTGGCGAGCATATGAAGGATTAGTCATTTTCATTAGTTAACTTCGACATTGCATGTTCAACAAAATCATATATTTACAAAAATAGTCCGAACCATACGAAACTAAATCAAATACGAAACGATCCAAAATATTAGCGAGAAGAACAATATCGGAAAAGAACATGCATCTTTATTTCTGCATATTTTTTCAACGTACACAACGAGAAAACGAACCTTTTATGACGATCTCAAACCTCGACCTCTCCGGACAGAACTCGAATCAAACGACGACCTCGACTGAAGTTGTACCTCGTCGGACGACGAACATCGACGGAGGGAGCTGGTGGTTCGCTAATGGGCGACGGAAATGGAGGGACGTTTTGGACAGTGACGGATTGACGTTGGCTTGAAGAGGGAACTGCTGGTCCTGAAGTGTGTTGAAGGCACTACAACAATTTGTTTTTCATATTGCTACCTACTCCAAGATGAGTTCTGCTTCTTCTTTTTTAATTCCTTCTCGCTGCCGGTTTTTTTTTTTCTTTGCTCTCCCTTCTTTCGTTTTTCTTCTTTTCTTTCTTTTGCGTTTTTCCTTCTTCACTCCTTTCTTTCTTTTTTCTCTCGTTTTCTTTCTTTTGTTTCCCGTTTCTTTCTTTTTTTGTTTTCCTTTGTTTGTTTTCCTTTTTTTGTTTTTCAATTCTCCTTCTTTGTTTTCAAAAATCCTCTCCTCCTTTCTGCCGTGATCCCTTCTACCCTTTAAAGAAGATGTATAGTACCTCTTATTGTATATTATTTTTTTTTTAATTTTTAGTCCCATATTGTTTTTGTCTTTTTCTTTTGTTTTTTACTTTCTTTTGTCATTTTCTAATTTATTCCAATCCCCCATTACCTATTGTCCCCCTAGTGTGTGCATGTGTGGGTATGGGTTGGTTTTGTCCGTGTCCCCCACATGTGTGGTGGACTCGGATTATTATGGGCTAGGTCGAAAAATTATAAAACCGGGTAGTTTGAACCCGAATGTTATTCTTTACCCGGAACCGAGAATGAGAACACGGTGTTATTAATTAATCACTACGTAAGCAAAATAACTGTAAGACTAATAATTAAAACAAAAATTATTTTTTATATTTTCCAAAATTAAAGTAACTACAAAATGTTAATGAAACTATTTTTTTATTATTTTCGTTTTTATAAAAAGATAAAAATATAAAGTACTATTTTTTGTATTTTTCAAGTTTAAAAATGACTACGAAACATTAATAAAGCTATATTTTATTATTTTTCATTTTAAGGTAAAAATAAAGTAAAAGAGTCAAATTTAGTTAAAATAGCTATATTAAAACTAAACTAAATATTTTACGCTGAAAAATATAAAAATCTCGGGGAGGGTCAAAAATCACGCGTTTACAGCCATGACTCCGACTAATAATGATATCAGCTGTACCTCTGGTGGTCCTGAACAGCTTGAATTTAACCCTAAGCCCTCAAGTCCTTTTTTTCTTCACTCTTCCGATATACCTGGTCTTTCCTTAGTTCCCGTACCTTTCTCAGGGTCTGGTTTTGGATGATGGAAATGGAGTATTATTGTATCCTTGTCTGCTAGAAATAAAATTGAATTCACCGATGGTACCGTGCCTAGACCTTCCCCTAATTCACCCGAGTCTAAGCATTGGGATAGATGTAATAACATGGTAATTTCCTGGTTAATTAGCTCCCTGTCTCCCAGTATTGCTGAGAGCGTTCAGTACTCTGAAACAGCTGAAGACATATGGAAACAATTAAATAGGAGATACGGTACTGTAAATGGGACTAAGGTCTTTGAGATTAAGACAGAACTAGCTTCCACTAATCAGGGTTCTCTCGACATTGCCTCTTATTTCAACAAGTTGAAGAAGTTATGGGATGAACTAAGAGTCATGCGTACTAGTCATGGTAACACTTGTACATGTGCTGCTAAGGCTGGTATCCAGAAGGAGGAGGAAGAGGATAGGCTGCATCAGTTTCTCATGGGGCTGAACGACTCTTACATCAGTGTTAGGAGTAATATTCTTATGATGCAGCCACCTCATTCCTTGGATAGTGCATATAACATTCTCCTTCAGGATGAGAGACAAAGGCAGATTAATTCTTCCTCTCAATTCAACATCGAGTCAGCTTCTTTCAATGCAACATCACTTCACCATTCTCAGCCATCACAACCTCAGAGGAACTACTCTCAGAAAGTATCTTTTGATTCAAGTAGAGCAACTCAGTTTTGCAAATACTGTAAAAAGAGTGGTCATTTAATTGAGAAGTGTTATAAGTTGTATGGATTTCCACCTACTTTCAAATTCACTAAAGGTAGGAAGATGGGTGCATATGCCGAGGTTAACATAACCTCTAGCACTGAGTCACATACCTCTGCACCTCCTAATCAGAATGAGGGTGGTTCTTTGGTACTTGGACTTACTAAGGAGCAATATGTTCAGCTCATGTCTATGTTGCAACACACTCATGTGTCTGAATCTCCATCTTCTCAGACAAATCTTATGGCATCTGCAAATTTTGCTGGTAATGTTCCTTTGACTGCTTGTGTAGAAGTGCGTTATAGTGCATCTCTGTTAAGTAGAGTAGCTGAATATAGTTGGATTTTAGATTCTGGAGCCACACATCACATGACTTCACACAAAGATCTTCTCTCCAGCATTCAACCTCTAGTTATTCCTTATCTTGTTACTCTTCCCAATGGTTATAAGGTGAAAGTAAATTGCACAGGTTCTCTTAAGTTGTTTGCTTTCACTTTTCATCATGTCCTTTATGTACCCACTTTCCACTATAATCTTATTTCTGTTTCTCAGTTAGTCATACAACTTCATGGCATGGTTCAATTTACGTCACTTTCATGTATCCTACAGGCCCCTTCACTGAAGAGGCCACTGGAAGTTGGTAAATTGGAGCATGGACTTTACAGGCTTCTGATGACTCCTTCTCAGTCTAGTGATTCTGCTTCACAAAGCTATACTTAAGTATCTGATACTTTACCTTCTGTTTCCAATGTTGTTTCACATTGTAAATACCCATGTTCTGTTTCTGATTCTTCCTCTATATGCATTCCATCTACCATGCATTGTAAAAATCATTCTGACATCAATAAAGAGGAGGTGTTATGGCATCAAAGACTTGGTCATATTCCTTTTGTTAGACTAAGAGACATCTCTGGTATCCCTTATACTTTCTCTTCAAAGCAATCTTTTGTTTGTTCTATTTGTCCTATGGCTAGGCAGTCCAGACTTCCTTTCCGTGATAGTATCATTAAGTCATCCCATCCTTTTCAACTAATTCATGTTGACACCTGGGGACCTTACTCTACTCCCACCTACAATGGTTTTAAATACTTTCTTACGATAGTTGATGACTTCTCTAGAGTAACTTGGACACATCTTATGGGTTCTAAAAGCAATGCATTCCCCTTGCTTAAAGCATTTATTGCATTGGTCCATACCCAATTTTCTACCAAAGTTCAATCTGTTAGGACTGACAATGCACTAGAACTTGGTTCCAGTAATCTTGCTACTCAATTTTTTAGGGATCAAGGTATAATGCATCAAACTAGTTCCTCATATACACCTCAACAGAATGGTGTAGTTGAAAGGAAGCATAAATATCTGCTTGAAACTTCTAGGGCCCTACTTTTTCAGTCCAAATTACCTCTCAAATTTTGGGGGGAGTGTGTCCTCACTGCTACCTATCTTATCAACAGGTTTCCATCCAAGCTCCTCCAGAATAAATCTCCTTTTGAATTACTCTATGGTTCTCCCCCTTCCTACTCACACATCAGAACATTTGGTTGTCTCTGTTTTCATACTATTCCCAAATTCCACAGGAATAAGTTGCAAGCTAGGGCTGAACCTTGTGTTTTCCTTAGGTATCCTCTTGGTAAGAAAGGTTACAAGTTGCTTAACTTTTTTAATAAGCAAGTCTTTATTTCCAGGGATGTCATATTCCATGGACACATCTTTCCTTTTGATACCTCTACACTTTCCTCTGTTGATCCTTCACCTTCTATTTCCCCTGCTCATGTTGACTTCTCTGATTCCACTGATTTAGTCTCCTTTCCCTCAACATCTTCCCCTCTTCCTATTGCTTCCCCAAGTCCTCCTTCCGATTCTATTCATTCTCCTATTTCTTCTCCTTCTACTTCTACTCTCTCTCCTATTTCTTCTCCCTTAGTTACTCCTCCTGTCCAGACACATTCCTCCCTTATCCAATCTACTAGAAAATCTACTAGAACTCATCAACTTCCTACCCATCTTGCTGATTATGTTTGTGACCTTCCTTCCTCCTTGGCTAGCTCCAGTTCTTTATCCTCTATAGTACAGTGCTCTGCTAATAGTGCTGCCTTTGAGCCACAATTCTATCATCAAGCTGTTTCAATTCCAGCTTGGCAAGAAGCCATGAAAAAGGAGTTTGAGGCTCTTGAAGCCAACAATACTTGGATGATTGTTGAATTACCTGAAGGTAAGAAACCTATTGGGTGCAAATGGGTATATAAAATCAAATATAGAGCTGATGGTAGTGTTGAGAGATATAAAGCTAGGTTAGTGGTACGAGGAGATACTCAAGTAGAGGGAGTGGATTTTAATGAAACTTTTTCTCCTGTCATTAAATTTTCCACTATTAAATGTCTGGTGGCGGTGGCAGTTAAGAAGAGGTGGCCTCTTTTCCAACTAGATGTGAATAATGCTTTTCTACATGGTGACCTAGATGAGGAGGTGTACATGAAATTGCCTCCTGGTCTGTCTGCTTCTTCTGCTTCTTCTTCTTCTTCTTCTTCCTCATCTCCTTTGGTGTGCAAACTTCAAAAATCTTTATATGGGCTTAGGCAGGCTTCTCGGCAGTGGTATGCTAAGTTGTCTTTTGCCTTGTGCTCCAGGGGTTACACACATTCTCTGAATGATTATTCTCTTTTTATCAAAAAGTCTGTTTCTTCTATTGTGTTGTTGGCTTGTATATGTTGATGACATTATTTTAACGGGTGATGATGAGGATGAGATACTTGCTTTAAAAGTCTGTTTGGATGGTCAATTTAAGATCAAGGACTTGGGTACCTTGAACTATTTCTTGGGCATTGAAGTGTCCTATTTTCCTACTGGTTTACTTCTCCATTAGCACAAGTTTATCCTTGATCTTCTTCTGGAGTATAACTGTTCTGAGGCTGCTCATGTTATCTCTCCTTTGGATCTCACTCAGAAACTTAAGGCTGGTGTTGGTGATCTGTTACCTAAACTTGAGCAGTTTCGGAGTTTAATTGGAAAGCTCAATTTCCTTACGCACACCAGACCTGACTTGTGTTTTGCAGTCCAACACTTGAGCCAATTTCTTCAATCTCCAAGGGTTCCTCATATGGCTGCTGCTCTTCATCTTCTGCGGTATTTGAAAGGCACATCTGACATGGGGGTTTTCTTTCAAGACTCTTCTGATTTCTCACTTACTGCCTATTGTGATAGTGATTGGGCAGCTTGCCCGGACACACGAAGATCCGTTACTGGTTTTAGCATTTTCTTGGGGGGTTCCCTCATTGGTTGGAAGTCTAAGAAGCAACCAGTGGTTTCACTTTCTTCTGCAGAAGCCGAATACAGGGCTGTTAGTAAGGTTGTTGCAGAGCTTGCTTGGGTTGCCCGCTTGCTTGATGATCTGTCTGTCTCTGTTGCTTCTCCTGTGCCTGTTTTTTGTGATAATCAGGCCACTATACATATTGCTCGTAATCCTGTTTTTCATGAACGCACTAAGCACATAGAAGTGGACTGCCATTTTGTCCGTACCAAACTTGCTGCTGGGGACATTCAGCTGTTTCATGTGCCTACTACAGCTCAGTTAGCCGACCTGTTCACCAAGCCCCTCACTGGTGGTGTCCACATGGGTTGCTGTCCAAGTTGGGCGTTCTATCCTCGTCCAACTTGCGTGGGGGGTGTTGACATAATGAATTCTAGCCGGAAGCCCAAATTCAGACCAGCTGATTGAGGCCCATTATAGTGTAGCAACATGTCTTATTTATGTACCAACATATTAGAGTATATTAGAGGGCCCAATGTAATTTTCTGATACAAAAGGTCTCGGGTCAAGCCCATTGTATATATATAGAGTCATATGTCTTATTCAGTTAGATTTTTTAGCTGTACATTGGTATTCAAGAAACTTCCAGATTCTCTCTCCCAACTGTTCGTCTTCTACCTTGAGGCAATGATGAAATTTACTGGTTTTGATCGATTTCTTTGCATATTATCATACTTTCAAGTCAAATTTTAAATAAGAATATGAAAGGACTTACTTAATAGATGATATTATTTAAGTAGATAAATAATGTAGTTTAAGTATTTCAAAAAAAGAAAATACGATATCGATACACCCCACGCAAACGACCGTTAATGCATTGGAATGCTTAATTTGTCAAGACGATGACAAGATTGTAAACTACCGTGGGAAAGAGCTTAAAAAAAGGGAACACCGTGGAAGCTATGTTTCTTGTACTGTTTAGGTTTTATTAACTTCTTTAGTAAAGAACAATTTTGCCGAACATGCTTCACAAGAAAGGACAGTGCAAACCATGCATAATTGGTTTAGCCTTTGGCTACAAGGTGGCTGAATTTCCATTCCAAATTTAGTTGTAAATTCGCAATTAGATTTTAATTGTGAATGGTAAATCTTCGAATGAGAATCTAGGCACAACGGTGAACTTCTGTACAGGTTCAAGCCGTAAAAGTCATTAATATTTGTATTATGATAGATTATCTATGTTATATATAAAAGTGTCGCACTCTTCTGTGCTTTGCGTAAATACGAAATAATATTGAGTTAGGTGTTTTTTGTGTGAATGGTAAATGCTCATCTCACTCATGCAAAATCATTAGATCATAGGTTGAGACTTGTGCTCAAGAAGGATCCATGAAAGAGAAAGAGGAGTCGTATGTTTACATGAATGATGTTAGAAATCTTTGCTTTAAATATACACTCTAACTTTCACACTCTTAAATGACCAGCAAATTATTTCAGGGGTGGTTGGACGTATTTATTAATTTTCCCTTGTTGCTTTCCTTTCTCAAAAATGAAATAAAAAAATAAATAAACAGCAAAAAGAAAAAGCTTTGAGATTTTCTACTGCTACTATCTTAAGCTTATTAAAGTCTGCATATGCACATCAATAATGATTTCTTTTTCTCGCGCCAAATCTTTGCCTTTTACCATTCACCTCTAACCTATTCCTTCACCTTCAACCTTGAGTCAAATAAGAGGAACTCTGCTTTTCCCTCCTTTTCCCTCTGCCATATCTTCTCTTTAATTTCCCCTCTTTTTTAGACTTTTTCAGCACACCCTTTTCCTTTTTCCCTCAAATATTTTCTTCCTTCAGTTCACACTTCAAACTTCGAAGACTCCATTTTTCATGTCCTAAAATTAAATCACCGATTTTTTCCCCACTCTGCATTCCTCTGCATCATCATCAGCTCACAAAAATATTCAAATGGATTCACTGAGACCAACTCCAGCTCCAACTAAAAGCAAGCTAGCAAAGACATTTCACAGAGTAATCCATGGCAAAAAATCCTCAAAACCATTCTCAAACAATGGGTTCTGCCTCCTCATACCTCAAGAAAAGCTCAGGTGTTGTGAGTCACAACACTTTGACAAAGAAGAAATTGAAGAGTGCAAAGAACATACCAAGAACAAAGCTGTTATGGAAGCCTTCGTTGCTAAGCTTTTTGCCACAGTTTCCTCTGTTAAAGCTGCTTATGCTGAGCTTCAGTTAGCTCAGTTTCCTTATAACAGTGAAGCTATCCAAGTTGCAGATCAAGCTGTGGTAAATGAACTCAAAGCTTTATCTGAACTCAAACACAGTTACCTCAAAAAACAAATTGATTCTTCTCCACCCCATGTAACCCTAATGCTTGCTGAGATTCAAGAACAGCAATCAGTCATGAAAACGTACGAAATTACTATGAAGAAAATGCAAGGTGAAATTGAATCTAAAGGGTACAACATATCTTCTCTCCAAAATGAGCTACAAGAAACCATTCAATACAACAAATCATTAGAGAGAAAGCTTAATGCTAGTGGATCATTTTCTATTCTTGATAATGTCAAGTTTTCTGACGTAAACCCTAAAGATTTTATCATGGTTTTGCACTATGCCATGAGATCTATACGCAACTTTGTCAAGTTTTTGATTAAGGAAATGGAGTCTGCTAACTGGGATATTGACGCTGCTACAAACTCTATTCAAAATGGTGTCACTTTCCATAAGAGTAATCACAGGGCTTTTGCCTTTGAATCCTTTGTTTGCAGGGAGATTTTCAGTGGGTTTAACGAGCCTGCATTTTCTGTTCAGAACGACGATTCTTTAGTTTCAGGCGGAACAAATCGCCGGAGTTTCTTCTTTGAGCAGTTCAAGAAGCTGAAATCTGTGAGTGTAACCCATTTTCTCAAGCAAAATCCTTCCTCTCTGTTTGGTAAATTCTTGAAGGCTAAATACCTTCATTTGGTTCATCCAAAAATGGAGTTTTCATTCTCCGGGAACTTGAATCAGAGGAAGCTTGTGAACTCCGGTGAGTTCCCGGAAACAGAGTTCTTCAAGGTATTTAGCGAGATGGGGCGGCGCGTGTGGCTTTTGCATTGCTTAGCCTTCTCTTTTGATCAACAAGTTAGCATTTTTCAAATGAGGAAGAACTGTAGATTTTCCGAGGTTTACATGGAAAGTGTCACGGACGAGATTTTTTCAGCTGCCGGCGGCGTGTTCAAGGTGGCATTCACGGTGGTTCCCGGGTTTAATGTTGGGAAAACGGTGGTACAAAGTCAGGTATATTTATCTCCGATCACTCCGCCGGCAGAGCACTAGTGGTAAATAAATATTAGAGGAAGTTACGTGAAGTCATATCTTCACTCGTGACAACTCCCACGCGCCTCCGCAAGTGGTGGAGCTCCGCCATAGCATGTAAATAGTTGGATCAGCTATCAACTTCCATCAATAAAGTGATCAAATAGTTTACATGGCACAGAGTAATACTACTAGCTTACTATCCATGAGGGAGGCGCGTGAGGGTTGGAGCGGGTGGGCTTAATGTTGCGGATTATCGTCTCGAAAGTGATGGGGGTGCGGTCCAAAGCAGCAGCAAAAGTGGGCTTTTGGGCCCACACGTGAAAGTAGTTCAGGGCTTTCAAACGAGGGAAATGAACTGGATTTTGGAGTATAGTACAGAAAGATTGGGCGGTGAGGCAAAAGGCAAAGTAGGCTCAGTCAGGTTGTGGGCCCAACAAGCGTATGTCTTTGTTTCTTTGCTATCAAAAGTAAGAAGAGCATGTGGGACCCTTTGTTCTGTGCTTAGAAAATTGCTAAAATGTTGATTATTCTCAGATGTACGTTAAAGAATGATAGACAATATGCCTGCAACTTGCATATGAGATTAATGTGTATAAAAAAATTAGGTTAAGTAGTATTATTATATACAGAAATATTAATGTATGATGGTATCTTTCCTTAGAATCTTGGATCTACTTGCACACAATTTCTTATTTCCTTGTTTCATTTTACATATTTTTCGCCTACTCTGAAGGGAAATACTTCGAAGATCCAATTTAATGTGTGCGAGTGGTGTTGTCAATAATCTCAATAATCAATATATATGTGGAGTGTGTAATGTAAAATTATATTACATGCATAGGCATTATTTTAAAATATTATGTATATTATATGTTGAATTAAATTAGCTTCTTTGTGTTACCTTTTTAATGTTTTGAACATCATTAGTGAAAACATGGCTCCGGTCTATGCTATTTGAAATTGTACTGTGTGAATCTAACTATGATCTTCATTCGCATGTGTGGGAAGCTACACTATGATAAGGATGGTTATTTGAATCCTTAAAACTAATATATATATATATATATATATATATATATATATATATATAATATTAGGTTTTAGAAGTATATAACATATATATATATAATGTGAGTGGGTTCCGAGTTAGTGTAATTTCATTAAAGATATACATATTTTTTGCGTATGATTTAAATAATTAGAACGAAAAAATGATAGGTTAGGCAGAAACAAATCCAAAATATAAAGCCAGTGGGCTCTATATGGGTGTGATTCCACAAAAGATGTATCCATTTAATCTCTTTTTTGGCATATATAAATTGAACCCGAAAAAAATAAGTTTAATTTAGCTCATAACAACTATTATTATTTAGAGATTTTTTCCTATCTATACCATATATGAAATATTATTATAAAATGATTGGTAATTTGGTATACGGGTTTGTAATTAAATCAAATCTTAAACATTGAGGGTAATAATGTTTCATATATGGTTTATTATAAAAAATGTGTATATTTGGTAAATTACCTGACTTGTGCACTATTTTCTACAATTTTTGTACCATTCATTAATTAATAATTAATAGTAGTTAAATCTATAATATGACGCGCTAAAAATCAGGAAAAGAATATCCATTTAGTGACCTTAAGTTTATCAAGTAAGAATCAGCCAAACAAGGGCGTCATTCCACATATCCCTTCTCATGTCCTCCTAATTTCCCGCCCATCATTAATAAAAGGTGCATTACTCCCCTACTTTTAATATAGTTTATATTTAGTATGTGTATCTATGTGTTTTTTGAGAAGAAGAAGGAATATAGAAGAGGAAGTCTGATTTTATGTTAATATATACAAAAAATTTTCATTTATCTACAAATAAACTATTAATTAATTTAAGTATGTATAAAGCAATATTATTTTTAAGGGTATCTAAAAAATTACTATATTTATACTACAATTAAACTATGATCTATGTTAAAAAAAAATGTATACTACAAAATTTTCTATTCTTCTATAAATTTTCTACAAAAAAATTGCAAATAAACTACAAATCAGTTTTAATATTGTATAAAGTTGTATTGTTTTTAAGGGTATCTACAAAATTACTACATTTATACTACGTTAAACTACAAGGCGGGTAATTACAATATAATGAATTGAGTACAATAAACTACATTTAACTACAATTAAAATATATTTAACTATATAATAACTGAGAACAACTACAATAAAAAATGTCAGTATAACTACAATTTAACTACAAAATCATTGAAAACAACTACGAATCTACCACAATATAACTATAATTTAACTACAAATATATTAACGATTCATATAAAAATATAAAATAACGATAATTAAAACTCAAATTTAGACAAATTAAAAGGTTTCCAAAAATCAACTTGCACTCTAAGTTGGAGACTAATTACATATTTGGATTCGTAAAATTATAGGTTAATAGAATCTAACTTTTGTTTCGAGATTTGACATAGAGTTTCTGTCCACATACTGTATGTGATCAAATTTAACAGGAGTGCAAGGTTCGTACATATGCAATTATGATTAGAAGATAAAGTAGAAGAAAAAGAGAAGGGATCCGCCGTTGGAAAAATTTTCTTTGAACTTCATCAGTGAATACGTCTCTTTTGGAAGATATTTACTCCTTATCTTGAAGTTGAGAATATCTTAGGGATTATGGGGATAGAGAAAGTGGGATATATGGTTACCTTTAATTAAGGAAATACATAAACGGCCCCTTGAAATTATCCTCAACGACTAGTTGAACACCTTAACGGACTCATTTACCATTTAGACACTTCAAGTGGCTATTCAGTATTTCAAGTAAACACTCCAGTGCAACAAACTATATGCGTGAGTTACACTTGCTAATCATGTGTCAGATGAACCAATTAGAAAATAACACGTGTAATTTGAATTTAAAAAAAGGAATACATTTAAAGCAAAAAAAAATTATTTTTCCTTACTTTCAACTAACCAAGCCAGCGCCTGACAACCCCCCCCCCCTCCTTTCATCTTCTTTCTTTCACCCAATCAACTTTTCCCCATTCCATTTCTTCAAATTAACCTGCACCCTAACTCCCAACAAATTAAACGTAGCTACTATTTCACAAATAATTTTCAACAAAGGTTTTAAACACCCAATCAATTTTAACCTCCAATTTTCAGATCGAAAAAACCCAGCTTCTTCCACAGTGTTCGACAATGAAGAATGATGGAACACGAACTCAAATTTCAAGAGTTGTGATAGGTTTCGAAGACTTCTTTCCAAAGTTGTGTAAGGTCGATTGCAGTTGATTCGATAGGTTTTGGTTAGAAATTTTTGAAGAAGAAGACCAAATTTTTGGGTCCATTCAAAGTTTATCTGAAGAAAATGAGTCTACTACAAAACAAACTCTGAATTTATGATTTACGGTGACTCAGGAGAAATTCCCCTCACGTTTCAACTCTTGTTCCCAAACTTCTTTATTTTAACACCTTCATTTCATTCTTACCAGTTTAATACTAAGTTATCCATTAGCACTTCATATAAGAATTAAACTGGACTATATCATTCTTTTCATTTATAAAGGCACATTTGTTTTTGGGGAGTGTAGCCAATTCCAGTTGCTATCAATATTTTGGGGTTGATTTGCAAAAATGGGGGACACAGATGGGGAAAGCAAGAAGATGATTTGTGGAGGGAGGGGGAGAGGAATGGAGTTTTTTCTTGTAATTAATTAATTTTTTTTTGGATTTGACAATTGAAAAAATGACCTTCACGCGCCTAACACTTTATTACCAAACACGCATATGCCACATCAGTAATGAGTGTTTACTTGAAATACTTAATAGCCACTTGAAGTGTCAAAATGGTAAATGAGTCCGTTAAGGTGTTCAGTTGGTCGTTGAGGACAACTTCAAGGGGTCGTTTATGTATTTCGCCTTTTGTTTATATGACTTTGTACGAACTTGAGTGTGACTGTGTGGTCACCTCCTTTCTAGGACGATTCTGATAATTAAGTGATTGCCAATATCTCGTGACAGTTCTCTGAATTGTTGTCATTGGAGAAAAGAACTTAATTCTATTTTTATTCTTGTTCCTTTTCCGTTATTTTATTTGACATTGTCTTTATGCTCATTTATGGAGCACCTAGTACATTCTGCTAATTATCAATGCAAGAAATACAAAACCCGGCTAAACTTACACAATCCCGCTGATCTATATGTACATGTTTCTTACCATATCCCTAAAAAAAAATATTATCTGCTTTGCTAGGGAGGCTGGTTTCCATTTCTCTATGTAGCTGTAGTCCCTCACTATATTCCTCTGATTATTGTTCAATTCTGTCCCCAGTTATACTTTTCGTCCAAGTTTATCCATGGAGTTCATCAAAATTTTATATTTGCCTCTATTATAACGGCCGGGACACGTGGCACATTATGAATACGAAAAAGGGCCTGATATATCCCTGTACTTTATTTTATTGTTCAATCTTATCCCTCGTTATACTTTCCGTCCAAGTTTACCCATGCCCTCCATCAAAGCTCTATATTTGCTCCTATTTTAATGGCCGGGACACGTGGCATATTTTAGGAGAAAGAACCAGTACAGAAAGAAAAAAACTCAAAACCGACTTAGAACCTATGACCCTCATGCTCGTTTTTCCTCTCTTAATTTTTTTCCAAACTTCTCTTAAATAAATACTTTTAATCTGTGAAAGTAATTTCTACGGCTAAAACAAATATAGTAATATTTCATACATGACCAAGTACTCAAGACCATTCATAAAGTCACGCTAGTGCCGAAAATTGTGTTTTTGAACCTTATCTCTTTGTCAGACTAAGATAATCTCTTACACAGATTTAAAAGTTTTTATTTAAGAGAAGTTTGAAAAAAAATTAAGAGAGGAGAAACGGAGCATGCAAGTCATGGGTTCTAGGGCGGTTTGGTGTTCTTTTATTTTTGTACTAATTCTTTCTCCTAAAATATGCTACGTGTCCCTACTGTTAAAATAAGAAGAGGAAGGAAAAAATGTAAGTGAGTGAGGAATAAGAAAATAGAAGTAAAGAATAAAATATTGGCAACAAGCAAAGAGATGACAGAACCTTATGTCTTGAACCTCATCTCTTTGTCAAACTAAGATAATCTCTTACACAGATTAAACTATTTATTTAAGAGAAGTTTGGAAAAAAAGTAAGAGAGGAAAAACGAGCATGAGGGTCATAGGTTCTAAGTCGGTTTTGAGTTTTTTTCTTTCTGTACTGGTTCTTTCTCCTAAAATATGCCACGTGTCCCTGCCATTAAAATAGGAGCAAATATAGAACTTTGATGGAGGGCATGGGTAAACTTGGACGGAAAGTATAACGAGGAATAAGATTGAACAATAAAATAAAGTATAGGGATATATCAGGCCCTTTTCCGTATTCAGAAAGTGCCACGTGTCCCGGCCGTTAAAATAGGGGCAAATATAGAACTTTGATTGACGGCAAGGGTAAATTTGGACGGAAAGTATAACGGGGACATGATTGAACAATAAAACAAAGTAGAGGGATATATCAGGCCCTTTTCCGTAATTCTTAAACAAAGCTTAATTCATTATTTTCCCTCTTAATAGCGAAACGAGAAATGTAATCGGAACACTCAAAAATCCAAAATATATGTTCGGAACTTTTTCGGAACCAATTCTTAAATAATGTTATAATTTATGTTCTCTACAATAACATTTGATTATAAAATCCAAAATATTCTGAACAAATAAAATTATTATAGAAAGGTTCGACTGTACTCATATATAAGCTTAAACATTGGTAATTAGTACATGCTCTTACAAATATTGAGGGTTTGTGGGAGAATATAATATTAATTATTAAGGTTATTGTCAGAAGTGGAATTGCAAATGCATTTTATGTTTACTATAGACAATCATCCTTTCTGGAAATGGTTCGTATTTCTCAGGCAAAGGGGACACAATTCTGAAAAGGAAATGTCATCATCTATATAATAGTACTGCAAAACAGATTCACGGGTGCCTTTTGAATGGCTTGTTTGGATGGTAACAAATATTAGCACAATAAGTAACAAATATTAGCGACTGTTTCTTGTTACTTTTTGGTGCCCAATTCGTTTTTTTTTCTGTTTTACAGCTTGTTTGCATGGTTGTTATTTATTGTGCTCGTATTATTATTACTTCAAATATAATAATATTTATTTTGATTATTATTTAAATTTTATTGTATCGTAATAAATTTATCGTTATGTAATAATAAAAAATGCAACTTTATGAAACGACAAATTTATTGTGGTAGCGTTGTTACCTAATTTTTGCCCTCATCTTACACTTTCTTATTATTATATAATTAGTATATTTTATCTTTTACCATACTCTTTAAGGGGCGAGGGAGGGGCCGAGGGGGGTCTTTTTTAACTTAAAGATGCTAGATGTTCTGAAACCCTAGGTAGGATTCCTAGCTAATTTTTTTTGATGTATAGTGTATATGGAGCTAATATCTATAGAATTTCCTTTCTCATCTTTTCTTTGAACTCTTTTCCCTTTAGATACTTTCTAACCACTGATTCAACATTTGGATTACCAAATAAAATTGGTTGAAAAAATTATGACAACAAACTCAATTCCACACACAATAGAAAGCTCCATTGCTTTCTGGCAAAGAGATATTTTCTTATTGGAAACTATAGCTGCCCTAGCTTGTTTATCCCTAATGAGCTTCACCACAAATTTTCTTCTTATTTGGAAATATTTGTTTGCCATAATTATAACTAAAGAGGTTAAGATATCAATTTCTTTTTCAGAAAGTGTTTTACTTTTGGTAACAGTCTCTATATATCCTTTTGGGCTGAGATAATATCTACATATATACTATCCTCCCCATACTTTATATATAAAATTTTATTGGGTCGTTATTATTGTTGTTTAAAATTTGATATCTTTGAGTGAGAATAGATTGGTGGGCATAACACACAAATTTATAGCAACGGTACTTAGCAGATTTCAAGTTTTGGTACTAAGAGAACCTCCCCTAATATTTGATTAGACTATATTTTGCGAAACTTCACTTAAGCGCCCGAGTTTTGAGTTTTAACACAAAAATCTCTAATTAGCACCTTTAAATGAATACTTATCTAAAAGTGCTGAACTAATTCAACATTGTAGGAACGATACGCAAAATGTGTCTTTACTTAATATTGACAACTACATCATTTGTACGATTTGGGATGTAAAAATTGTAAGAAAGGGAAGTGTAGTTACTATGAAGACGATGGTGGTTCATTAAGAATAGGAATTTTTACCTCATATAGCAAAGTTTAATACCTTATTTATTTTAAATAAATATCATTTAAAAAAGTTATATTCTATATATACGTTTTATTGTTTATAGCAAAATATTTAATTTTGGTTACCTCCTAACCCAAAGCCACTAAATACTTTAATACATGTCATTCTCTTCCCCGATTTCCTGAATCACGATGCCCAATCGCAAAATTTCTCTCACCCACATCACATACCATTAGTCAATAATGGTGATTTTGCCTGGATTCCATGTGAGATTCAGTGAAGAGTTTCACAATTTATCTGCAATGAAGAATTGATGATTAAGAAAGCTGTGAAAAATTCAAAAAAAGAAAAAGAAAAAAGAAATCAGAGTAGTAGAATCAATGATGGAGAAAATAGAGCGATTAAAATCAATTGGGCTGCTGGTGCTAACCAAAACTAAATTCGAACCTTACAATGGGGAAATCGAGAGGAGAACGACGAGTCTTCTTTCTCTTGTTCCGGCGCCATAAGCACGATTTGTTAAGTCTGCTGAAAAGAAGACACATATGCCCATCTCCAAAAAGGCATATAAACAATGGTTCAAAAAAATTAAATCAAATATAAGACCAACGAATGATAACAAAGGCTAATCTTTAGCTACACAAACTAGGAAAAATGCTTCTCTTCTAATTTGTGGACCACCAGAAATTAAGGGTTTGTTCTTGAACAAAGACAAGCAAGTTTGGAGTTGAGCAACTTGATTTTCTGTTAATATATTTCAATGTATTTTCATTTATTTCATTGTTTTCGTTGTCTTTTTTTTTAAATTGTAATTCAATGTATCTCGCTGTATTTCATTGTATTCATTCTCTTTTTTTTCATTATGTTTTAATATATCTCGCTATGTTCTATGTATTTCATTGTATTTATTTTCTTGCTATATGCCATGAATGTATTCATATATATTTTTTAATTAATATAATTTATATGTTCAGATATATTATATAATGTCTCGACCCGGATTTCCCACCATCGGGATCGTAATGGTGCCTACTCGTGGTAGCTAGGCAAGCCAACTTGTTTACCTTTTCATCATTAAATAATTATCTTAATAGTTTATAGCATCAATATAGAACATTAAATCTAATAAGAACAATAGCGGAAGTATGTTTGATAAATACATATCAAAACGCATAACAATCTAATATAGTCTCTACCCAAGATTTGGTATCACATTACTCACGAACTACTAAACAATACTAAATACAATGGTCTGAAAGAAATATATAAGTTTTCTGTCTCAAAAACAATGAGGCAACAGTCAAAAAGATAACATAGATAAGAGACGCCGGGCATGCGGACGCTTGTAAGGCTACCTCAGTCTCGTGGAATATAAAAGCCTGCTCCCGCACTACTCTTGCTGCTGCTGCTCAAAACCTGGACCTGTGTAAAAATACACAGAAGTGTAGCATCAGCACAACCGACCTCATATGCTAGTAAGTGTCAAGCCTAACCTCTACGAAGTAGTGACGAGGTTAGACTGGACACCACATAAACATGTGTTGTTATAAACATACAACAGAAATGAAATACCAAACAACTAACAACATGGGAGGGAAAACATGATATGGAAAAATATAGTATTAACAGAAATTCAGAGTAACAGACTAAAGCAGTTAGATTCACCGAAAAACAAGGTATCGATATTCATTATAAACACAATAAATCAACAGTTGTTATGATGTGCAACCCGCTGCACAATTATCGCTATTGCGGCATGCAACTCGACCCATATTATTTATCATGATTCATTATTGCGGCGTGCAACCCGATCCTCACATATTATTGTTGCGACGTGCAACCCGATCCTTAATATCTTATTGTTGCGACGTGCAACCCGCTTCTCAATATTATTTAATAGTCTGATTCCCAAACAACAATCACAATTAAGAGATATAAAAATAAGTAGATATTCGACAAACATCCCGGCAAGGGAAAGAATCCAACAAGTCCAACCAAACGTCCCGATAAGGGAATAATTAACAACGCTTTCTTACTTTTCTTTATCTCTTAATTCACACTTCTATTTTGAGCCAACGCTCAAAATAATCAAGTCAATTTGTATGCCTTCAATATTCGTATCACAATTCGAGCCAATGCTCTCAAGAATCATTTAATTATTTTATCGTTCAAAGAGGGACAGCTGTGAGCACGTGATTTTTGCCTAACATGAATTACTCCCACAAAATCAAAACAAAAATTGTCTATTTTTTACGATGTGTGTTTTAGTGAATTTTCGTGTTATTTTTGGTAATTGTTTGCATTTGTATATGCATGATTATATGTGTTTAAATTAATAAAAAAAAAAAAAAATAGGTCGTATTTACATTTTGATCTAACTTTGCAATTAGGAGTAGTTTAAGTTTATTTTACAAAATAAAAAAAATCAATCACAAAAATATGTATTTTTGCGTTTTTAGAATTTAATGTCCCAATTATATTTTAATGTTTATCTAATGTGATAATTACTATCAGAAGTTAATTAGTACTTTGACAAGTTAATTTTGGTTTTATAAGTTAATTTAGGATTTTTAGAATTTTAGTTTTATTTTAAACAAAAAGAAAAGAAGCAAAATAGATTTAAATGAGTTCAAAATCGGATTGGGCCAATTCAAAATGCCAAATCAGGAGCCCAACCCAAATAACCCCTTACCCAAAACCCGGTCCGCCCAGCCCCATATCCGGATCCGACCCCACTACATTTTTAATCTGAGCCGTTGGACTCCTTCATCCAACGGCCCAGATTAATTACCTAATTTTTAATATACCAAACCCCCCAATACCCCAAACCCATCTCCCATTCCCAAATCCCTCAAACCCTAGCCCCCTTTCATCTCCCTCAAACAAACCAGCCGCCTCCACCGTCCCCGCCGTGCGCCGCCGGCCGGAAATCGCCTCCGCCGGCGGTTGCACTCCAAACCACCCCATTTTAACACCATAGCTTCCCCTTCTCCCCCTCAACACGAATCCGGCAACCATTAGTTTCAAATCGTCCCCAAACGTCTCGGATTTTAGATCGAAACTAGTTGAAATTCAAAAATTTATCCCAAACCACCCCAAATTGATACCACACCCTCACCTCACCTCCCTAACCACCACACCACCCTTAATCCGGTTCGAATCTAGCCGAAAATCGTCGAACCCCAAATCCATGTGTCAAGAACCCTAAATTTCGGGTTGAAGATTTTTATCAAGAATTGAAGGTGTTGAAGTCAATAGACTTTAATTGAAACGTTTTCGCTTGAAAACATTTCAATTAAAGTCCGTTTAACTTCAAATACACAATCTCGAACCCGTTTGAATCCAATTCGGCCGAGCCCCATTCTTTTGTTTCAAGGTATTTCCTTTTTCTTCTCTATTTTTTGTTTAATTATACTCGTCGTTTAGTTAGTCTTCGTTTGTTATTGATTATTGTTGTGATTTCATCAAACTCTCGGTTTTCTTCTTCATCTCTTGGGACCTTTTATTTGGTCGACTTGATTGTTTGTTATTCTTCGCTGTTTAACGAGTGATTGCGAATCGAATTCGATTCGTTGTTAATATCGTTAAGTTGTTTGATATTGAATTTATACATGTTGTCCGAAATTGTTAGTCACTGCTTTGTCGGATTTGTTTGTCGATTACGCATATCGTAATCGGCTAATCGAATAATATAGAATGTGTGTTTGCGTCGATTAGCGTCGTCGATTAGTTAGCTTCATTTTCCTTCTTTCCTCTGCTTTGGCCGAGACACTGTTTCATTGAATTGTCAATTCTAAAATTTTGCTTTGTCTATTTGATTACCGATGTTGTTGAATACAGGTTCGCGTCGATTAGCGTCGTCGAACATTTAGTTTCGTATTTGCTTCATCTTTCTTCTCTTCTCTCGGCTTTGGGTGTTAGAATTTGTTGAATTTGTTTGTCGGCTTTTCGTTGTCAATCATACGTGTTGCGATTCGACTTAACAAATGTCGTCGTTTCAATTCGCAAATTGGTTGTTTGAGATTCCGAGCAGTGTTTCACTGTTTGTTTGATTGAAAATCTTTCGGTTTGTTGTTTGTTCAGAGTGTTGAGTTTAATTGTTGGATTTGTTTGTTTTGAACCATTATTTGATTCTAAATTAGGTTGTGAATTGGATATAGCTGTTAGTCCATTTAAGTAGCCCTAAAATCAACCTTTAAAGTGCAATACACATGGAAATGAGTTGCTAAAACTTGCTGGACAGCAGTGTGTTTCATTAGTTTGCACCTTTAGGATTTGATTAATTATAAATCCCACTTTTAGACAAATCAGGAGGGAATAATCAGAGAATGTGAGGATAATAATGAGTATTTTCAGCTTTGTTGAGTGCTTGGTCAGTTGTTAAAATCAGGATACACATGAGAGGGAATATACAATTGAAAAAGGTTTGAAAAAGGGGAATAATAGGGGCTGGACAGATCTGAAATTGAAAAAAGGAAGGGCTGTTAGTTGAGATCTGTAGGCTATAAAACAGTGAAGACTCCCTGGAAATAAGGACAGTGAACACACACACAGACAGTGAATACTCTCTGGAATTCACACATACAAGCATACACTCAGAACACTCACACTCACAGAGAATATTCTCTGGAAATACATATTCACAAATACACTGGCATAACACATAGAGAAGGCAATCATTGAAAAATAACAGAGAGAGCTTCTGTCCAGTCCGTGAAACCAAAGATAGTTTGAAAGGAAAAACTGTTCCATTATCCTTTTCTTGAGTTTGCTTTTCCATTTGAGAATCGAACTTCAGTTTTCTATAAGCCTCTTTAAAGATTAGTCTTTGTTAGCTTGTTTGGCCTTATAGTTTTCAAACTGGTTTCGAGTTTTGTTGGGTTGTAAGTTGTTGTCTCCGTGTTACTGCTGGGCCTGTTGTTGTTTGCTATCTGTTTGGGCTGCTACTGATCTTTTCCTACTTCATTTCTGTTGTCAAAATCCAGGTATATTCTTATAACCACATTGGCCGAGAACAATTGACAATTGACAAAGAAAGTTGATATAAAGATGTTGAAGCAGAATAGTTTACTTTTCTTTCCTTTTTGTTTAGTTTTTTGTTCTATGATTTAGTAATGTGGTTTTACCGTATCTTGTCATATAATCGGAATTGATTTGAGTTTAGTTTGTAGATAGTTTTGTAAACTAGAACTTGAAGGAACTCATTATGTTAGGCCTTTAGCTTTTATTTGATTTCCTTAAATGTTGAAGTATTTAGGATTATTAAATGCTTTATGTCTTTGATATTTTAAGTCATAGTTGTTTGTATTTTAAGTCATAGTTATTTATAAGATAGATGCTAGAATTTCAACAAAGGGTTTTAAGATTACCATCAGGTATCCTATTGCGTTAGCCTAGCTAATAGAATAAATAAATAAATAAATAAATTGGAACGCACTATATTATGGATAATCTTATGTCAAGTAATGAACCATGACGAAATACTCACACCCGGCATAGTCGATTAAATTTTTTACTAATTTATATTTTATTTTAGGCAATCTTTTAAGCCATTATCTTGTATAAGGTCTTTAATCAGAAATAATTTTTTAAGGGATATACTGTCAAGTAAATTGATTCCTTGTTTTAGTATCACAACGACTTCAATCGGCATAGTTTCAAATTAAGTAATTCAGATATATTTTTATTTGTCAAAAGTCCGAGTCTGTCGTAATTAGTTTTTGTTTTCTTTGGGTCCGGTTTCAAATTAATAGAGCGGTTTAAAGTTTAATTAGAGCATATAATTTATAAGCATGTAAAAATCAGGTATTTTTAGCCATTTATAATAATTGAAGCGACCGTGCTAGAACCACGGGATCCGGGGGTGCCTAACACCTTCCCTCGGGTCAACAGAATTCCTTACTTAGAATTTCTGGTTCGCGGACTTCATTTAGAAAGTCGAAATTTCCTCGATTCGGGATTTAAATAAATCGGTGACTTGGGACACCATAATTTATTCCAAGTGGCGACTCTGAAATAAATAAAATAATCCCGTTTCGAATATTGTCACTTAAATTGGAAAAACTCCCTCACGCTTCTATCCTTCGGGGTAAGGGGCGCGCCAAAAGGAGGTGTGACAGCTCTGGCGACTCTGCTGGGGACACAGACCCAGAACTACTGGTTCATGGTTTAAGAATTCGAGCTTTGAATAATTATTTTATTTGGCTTACTTATTATCTGATTTTATTACATGTTTATATTTTATATGCTAAATGTTGTTTTACCGCTTTGATATTTCGTGAACTGTATATAAATTGTGCCGATACCCATTTTTTTTTTTCTTTTTGAGTCTTTTGAAATATAATACCGGGCATTTGCTTGACATAGCCCGTTTTTCTCAAGATAGCTGTGGTGCTTGGCACCCGGTGAAGGATTTTGTAGTCACACATGTTTAGGCGGAGAGTTTTGTCAATTAAGCCGGAAAGCCATGCTACCGGTGCACCGACACTCTTCGGCTCGAGTTGTCCGCTCGAGTTAAAGCCAGTCTAGACACTTTTTCCAACAGGACGATGACTTAGAATAACAAAACCTTATGCCGGATCCCCGATAGGAACGTTTATTTGCATCATGTGCATATTTGACTTAGGAGGCTCAACACAGGGGTTGGGCCTGTCTAGGACAGGTGTACCCGAAACAAAAAGACCAACTTGTTGCATCTTTTTGTGTGCATTTATTTGTTTCGATCTTACATGCCGACCGGTTTGTTAAAAAGAGGAAGAAGTGGAAAACGTCAGGGTATATAGTTAAAATAATTTTATGAAAATAGTTAGAAAAAATGCAAAAAATAAAAAAATAAAAAAAAAAATAAAAAATAAAAAAAAAAAAAAAATAAAAATTCCAAACTAAATTTTCTTAATTTTATGAAAATAGTTAGTTTTTTTTTTTGAAAATAATTTCTGAAAAATTAAAAAAAAAAAAAAAAAATTCAAATAAATTTTCTTAATTTTATGAAAATAGTTAGTTCTTTGAAAATAATTTCTGAAAAATGCAAAAAAAAAATTTTCCAAATAAATTCGCTTAATTTTACGAAAATAGTTAGTTCTTTAAAAAAAAAAAAAATTCTGAAAAAAAAAAAAAAAAAAAAAAATTTCCAAATAAATTTTCTTAATTTTACAAAAATAGTTTAGTTTCTTTGAAAATAAATTTCCAAATAAATTTTCTTAGTTCCTTTGAAAGTAATTTGTTTTAGAAATGCTCGTTTAAAAAATAGTTCGTTTTCTTTTCTTAAAATGATTTAGTTCTTTTATTTTCGAACTACGCAAGTTTGATTCTCACCAAAAATGAGATACGTAGGCAACCCATATCGGGCTCAACTAATACTGATTTTTTTTAAGAAAATAAAAAATAAAAAAATAAAAAAAAATAAAAAAAAATATATTAGAATTAGGATTTTTGTTCTTAGTCGAGAGTTAGGAAATTTTGCAAAAATAGCCAAACGCCTCAAAAGGGGCGCCGGAGGACTAATTTTGCAAAACGGAATATAGATATCACACTAGTATCCTGTTATACAGCCTTCAAATCTTCTTCAAGTGCTGAAAGGCCGTATTAACAAGATTCGTTTTTTTTATATATAATAAAAAATAAAAAAATGAAAAAAAAAAAAAATCTTAAATCCATTTTTTATCTTTTCTAGGATCAACATGACTTCCTCGCAACGAATCGGCCAGAAAAGGGTGAGAGACGAAATGCCACCTATGTTCATGGTCCAGGACAAAACCCCGGATCGGCTCCGTAAATGGTGGACTAGTTTTTCAGCTTGGGAAAGAAATCAAGTTCACAAGCACCTCAAATTTCTTCCGGACATCATGATGATAAAACCGGATAAAAATGTGATCAGAGCTTTAGTGAGTTTTTGGGACTCAACAAGCAATGTGTTCAAATTCCGGGATTGTGAAATGACACCCACTTTGGAAGAATTGGGCGGACTCACAGGGCTCGGAAGAGATTTGCACAAGATGAGACCTGCAGCTCCTAGGCAGATGAGTGTGAATAACTTCTTGAAAAAGCTATGTCTCCGGCGGGTTCCCCTCGGTTGTCCGGAGAACGGTTGGGTGCCACTAGATTATCTCTACGACAGATTTGGTGATAAGGAAGGGTTTGGGAAATTCTCAAACGTCGAATTTGTTAACCAGCTAAATTATGACGCCTGGGGAGATTTAAGAATCTATGCTTTCATGATCGCTTTTTGGGAACCATGGTTTTTCCCGAACGTGGTGGACGCATCAGAATCCGTTTAGCTGCGGTGGTCTCATATCTACAGAGTAACGAGGAACACACTGTTCTTCCGATGATACTAGGAGACATCTTCCGGGCCTTAACTCGGTGCCAAGAAGGACAAGACTATTTTGAGGGTTGCAATATTTTATTACAAATGTGGTTTATAGAGCATCTCTACCATCACCCAATTGTGATAAACTTCAAAGCAGATTGGCTGAATTATATTCGCTGTCATACAAACAGAGCCGCCCGTTGTAACCTTCCAGAAGATTTGAGGACTTGGCAAGAACTCCTCAACTCTTTGAGAGCCGATCAACTTACCTGGAATTATTATTGGTTCCCTTCCGCCAAAATCATGCATATGTCGACATACCGCCCATTCTACATATTAATGGGTTTCGGGGGTTTCCAACCATATGCCCCGCTACGTGTCATGCGGCAGCTGGGAAGAGAACAGAAAAAGGCCCCAATCGAGGATATGCGATCATTTGTATGGGAATTTGTGACAGAAGAGACCCCGAGGGAGACTTATGCACAGAAGGTTTGGTTCGGTAGTCGACTCTCCGACATCAACGAAATGGTTGCCGACCGGGAACGGGGAGAAGTGAGTCTCGCTTATCTTGAATGGTTCCACAACCAACCAATACCAGAGCAAAGGTCAGAAAGGTCAGTGAAGTATGCCGTCGATTGGGAGAGAGAAATAGAAGCCAGAGTTAGAGAGGTTGAGCATGAAACAGCACAAAATTTCCAATCTTGCATCAACACTTTAAAAGAAGACAAAGGAATCCTGGAAGCAGCCATGGACATACAACAGGCCGACTTCGATCGGGAAAGGGCCGGTTGGGAGCAGGAAAGAGAAGCACTCCAAACTCGAATTCAAGAGATGCAATTGGCCGCAGAAAGGTCAAGGAGGAGTCGAAGTGATCAAATGCTGATAAACGATTTGGAAAGAAAAGCCTTTGAACACCAAGAAGACTTGGAGAAGGCAAAAGCGGCTTTGGTTGCAATCCGAACAAAATGGAAGAGAGCGGCCCACCAAGAAGAACTCCGTCTACAACAAGTAGAGAAAGACTATGATGCAATCATCGTTGATTTGAGAAAAGCAAATGCCACTCTTAAAGAGCGAACTCTCGGGCAAGTCCAGGATGCTAAAGCAGATAGAGACCGTTGTCACAACTTGATGGCACGGATGGAAAGACAAATAGATAGGCTCTTGGACCATGTCTCCGGCAACTCTCAAGTATTAGGGGCAAAGAACAGGCACATAGGGCAGCTGCTCAGAGAAAAAGACATAATCAGAACCAGGATCAATGAGATCGGGCACTACATTACTATGAAGTGTTTGAACTGCGAACAAGTACCTCGGCCTGCCCTCTTTTCTTCAATCATGGAATGTGTCCACCAGGTCATGGCAGAATTGGGAAGTATACAGAAAGATCTCACCCCAAGAACTGCAGCAAGGCCAAACAGCGCCCCCCGGGTGCAAAGATTCGAGGCGTTGGAACATGCTTAGGAGAGTCTTTTGTTTTAGAGTCCGTTTGTCCTTTTACAAGTTTTTCTCCATTGTTGTATTTTGCAAGTGTTTCAAGTTTTAAGTTTGTTGAAATAAAATTCATGAACACTTCATCTTATGTCTATTGTTTCCGAACTACGCTCGGTCTGATTCATGCGGGGACATGATACGTAGGCAATCCACATAAGATTCGACCATCACTAAAAAATAAATAAATAAAAATAAAAATGAAAAAAAAAGGGGGAAAAGGGGGGGGAAAGAAGTTAAGAGAAAAAGAAGATCGATACAAACCGGAATGACGCATCGCAAGCGAATACATGTAGCAACATTGTCACCTGTATAAGTGCATCACACCCAACGTGAGATTACTTATCTGTTATGTTGTTTCAGACTAACCGTTTGTTTGCTGAAATCCAGGTTTTAGTAAAAGTGGTTGACTTTGCGGTAATCCGGCACCACATTCGTACTTCACAAGGTCCAAAGGAAAAGTTCGGCAGCCTGAGAGTACTCATTCCTATTTCACTAGATCGAAAAAGGGTGCCGACATGTCTTCAGAAATGCCTTTAGCAACCATCCCCGTTTCAGAGGAAAGCTCATTGGCAACCATCCCGGCTACTGAGTCGGCAGCTTTGGAAGAGAATAGAATGCTGCGTTGCCGCATGCTCGAGATGTTGGACGATTGGAACAACGGGAAAGAGCCCCCGAGTCCGGTCCCCGGGTTCCCTGAAATTCTTCTCAGGTCAAGCGGTATTACAAATACCCCCATCAATTACCCGCCTACTCTGTTCGGGTATTCCAATGCTACAAACCTCTCTGAATCACCCTCCACATCCCATCCTCGGGTGACACCACATGATACATCCGCAAGAACGTCGGTTGAGTTGCCAGTTCCAATCACAACGCACCCCACCGCACATGCTCCTTTCTTCGACTCCTCATCCTTTACATTCCCAGCACCACCGCTTACACGGGACCATACCCAGGTTGCAGCCAATACATATTCTCAGCCACCTCGATATGAGTTCCTACCGAGCCAAAATCCAAAGACCCCCGAGCAGGATGAGATGGCAAAAAGAATGAGGAGTTTGGAACAAAGCTTTAAGAACATGCAAGGTCCGAGTGGACAGAAGAGTGTATCTTACGCCGATCTGTGCATGTTCCCGCACGTCCATTTGCCATCAGGTTTTAAGACACCAAAGTTCGAAAAGTACAACGGACATGGCGACCCCATTGCTCATTTGAAGAAATACTGCAATCAATTGAGGGGTGCCGGCGGCAAAGAAGAATTGTTGATGGCGTACTTCGGAGAGAGTTTGGTCGGAATAGCATCGGAGTGGTATATGGATCAAGACATATCTCGATGGCACATCTGGGATGATCTGGCCAGAGATTTTGTAAAACAATTCCAATACAACATCGATATTGCGCCGGACAGGAATTCTCTATCGAACTTAAAAAAGAAGCCCTCAGAAAGCTTCAGAGAATATGCCATCAAGTGGCGAGAGCAAGCGTCCAGGGTGAAACCCCCATGGACGAAATTGAAATGGTCACGACTTTTCTCCAAGCTCAAGAGCCCGATTACTTTCAAAATATGATGTCGGCAATGGGAAAACCTTTTGCCGAAGCTATCAAGATCGGAGAGATGGTAGAAAATGGCTTGAAAACAGGGCGAATTTTGAGCCAAGCGGCCATTCGGGCAACTTCCCAAGCCATTCAAGGCGGGTCTGGAGGGATGCCCCGAAGCAAGAAGAAAGAAGAATCTGCTATGGCAGCGGCAGAGGACAGGAGATATCGAACCTCAAGGCAGGTATTCTCCGACAGGGTCCCCCAACATTACTATCCACATCACGGCATGGCTTATGCTCCTCCGCCTCCACCCTATGCAGTCATGAACATTCAACCTCGGGCACGGCCACAGCCACCAGCCAACAGGAATCCACCTCCATTCCAGAGAAACCAACCTCCTTACCCAAACCAGTATAATCCACGGCCAAATAACGCCCGCCACCGTGAGCAACCCAAAACGAGCTTTACACCGATTGGGGAGCCGTATTCCACTCTTTTCCCAAAACTCAGGGCAAGAAAACCTATTGCAGCATGTTCCGCAGAACAGGCAGAATCCAGACTCTCCTGCCTACCAGAGAGGGATATACTGTGCATATCATTCAGGTGTTGAAGGACATAGTACTGACAATTGTTGGACGTTAAAGAAGGCAGTGCAAGAATTGATCAATCAAGGGAGGATCGTCTTCGCGGATGAAGACATCCCAAATGTGACAAACAACCCATTACCAGCCCACAACAACGGACCGGTGATTGGGATGATTTGTGACGACAAAGAATTTGACCCAGCTTTGAAAGCGATAATCGCCATCGCCAACATAGAGAAGCGTCCTGAGGCTACCCCGAAACAAGAGAAAATGGGGAAAAGGTTGAAGCTCTTGAAACCAAATCCGAAAAGACGATTGAATTGAAAGCATCGTCTCAGAAGGGCGGAGTCCTTTACCTCCCACGAGGTAGAGTGGAAAAACCATTGTCCATAGGTGCCCCCAAGAAGTTCCATTTAAAGAGAGAAACATCAATGTATGTACCAAAGGGAACTTATGTGGCCCGAAAACCAGATGAACCTGTGGTTATTGCACGCGTGCAACAAAAACCAATGACAGATCCATCCGCAGTACCCTGGAGCTACCAACGAACACTTGTTATGCGCAAAGGGAAAGAGATCGTGGGAAATTCATCTGAGAGTGTCTTAGGACAGAAGTACTTAAACACACAGGAGGTAAATAACGCCACACAAAGGCGTTTCCCGTCAAAGAAACCTGTAAGTGATGAAGAGGCCGAGGTCTTTTTTCAAAAGATGCAAATGCCCGATTACGAGGTGATAGACCAACTGCGTAAATGCCCAGAGCAGGTTTCGATGTTGTCCCTTCTAATGAAGTCTACTGAACATCAAAAGGTCTTGCTAAAAGCTTTGAATGAGGCATACGTGCCTATTGAGACTTCATCCGAACAACTTGAAAGGATGACAGAAAGATTCTTCGCGATCAATCAGATTTCCTTCAGTAAAGCTGATTTGCCTTTGGAGGGTGCCGCCCACAACAAAGCTTTGCATTTGACTGTCAAAAGCGAAGGCTACTATATGAAGAGGGTCATGGTTGACGGGGGTTCGGGGGTAGACATATGCCCACTTTCCACTCTAGGCCGCATAGGAATCTGAGCTGAAAGGATTCGGCCTAACAATATATGTGTGCGAGCTTTTGACGGTGTGAAAAGAGATACCGTCGGAGAGATTGATGTGATTATGACCATCGGCCCGGTGGACTTCGAAGTGACATTCCAAGTTTTGGATATGGACACTTCTTACAATTTTCTTCTAGGGAGACCATGGATTCATGCGGCCGGAGCTGTGCCCTCTACCCTCCATCAGATGTTGAAGTTTGAGCACAAGGGACAAGAGATCGTGGTCCACGGGGAAGATGAGCAATCAATTTACCGAGATCCATCCATACCTTGCTTGGAAGCGGAAGCGGGAAGCGAAAACATTGTCTATCAAGCTTTCGAGATTGTGTTGGCAGATCAACACGAAGAAGGGAACCCTCTCCCCCAACCTTTTTTGTCTAATGCCTCCATCATGGTGGCAAAAGAAATGATTAAACATGGCTTCCAGCCAAGAAAAGGTTTGGGAAAGTCCCTACAAGGAGTGCCGAAGCTGATAACTTTACCTGTAGCTGAAAAGTTTTTCGGAGTGGGCTTTCGCCCAACCCCTGAAGATGAAAGATGGGCCAACAAGAGAAATGAGAAAGGATGGGTTTTGCCGCAACCATTGCCACATCTGTACCAAACTTTTGTCCGACCAAGGTACAGTGAAGAAGAAGAAGACGAGGTCTTTACAACGGAGGAAATTGAAGACATATGTGGGGCCATGAGGCAAATGCTCTATGATGTTAATATGGTCCAATCGGGAGAAGGAACAAGCACCGCTGAGGTGCTGTATGTGGGCCCTGAAGCTAAATTGCAAAATTGGAAAGCCACACCCTTCCCAATCAGGCGGGAGTTCTGGTAGATTTGTCCCGTCGTTTTTCCTTCATCACAAGTTACTTCAGGACGTAGCTTGGATGTTTTTCTTTGTTTTCTTGTATTTTTGGTTTCCCCAATGTAATTTCGTTTGTTTTCAAAAAATTCCAAGAAAATAAAATAAATATTTCCTTACTTTTGCACTCTTTCTAATTTTGTTATTTATTCTTCCTTTTCAGTCCTAATAATGCGGCTTTAAATAACATGACATGCTTGCGGAACTCATGCTCAAATCCGAACACGCCACCTAATCTGGAAATAATGAACCAAGAACCGGAATACGATGAAGACGAGGCTTTTAGGGAAATAAATCGAGAATTGGAACATTTCGAGAATAAACCTAAGCCAAACTTGAATGACACCGAACCGGTTAATTTGGGAACCGATGAAGAGGTCCGAGAGACCAAGATAAGCATCCACACAGATGAGAAAACACGAGATGCAATAATCCAACTCTTGTTTGAATTTAAAGACGTGTTTGCTTGGTCTTACGATGACATGCCGGGATTAGGAGCTGATCTAGTGGTGCACAAATTACCAATCTACCCTGACTGTCGCCTAGTGCAACAGAAGCAGAGAAAGTTCAAGACTGACATCAGTGATAAAATCAAAGAAGAAATCACTAAGCAGTTGAAAACAGGGGTAATTCGAGTGGTACAATACACCACGTGGTTGGCTAATGTTGTGCCCGTGCCAAAGAAAGATGGAAAAACTCGAGTATGTGTTGACTACCGAGATTTGAATAAAGCGAGTCCTAAAGATAACTTTCCTTTACCGAACATCCACATCCTTGTTGATAATTGTGCCAAACATGAGATACAGTCGTTTGTGGATTGTTATGCGGGATATCATCAAGTGTTGATGGATGAAGAGGACGCCGAGAAGACTGCTTTCACCACACCTTGGGGGACTTACTGTTACAGAGTCATGCCATTCGGTTTGAAAAACGCGGGAGCAACGTACATGAGAGCTATGACTGCCATTTTCCACGACATGATGCATGAGGAAATAGAGGTGTACGTGGACGATGTGATCATCAAATCCAGAACTCAAGGCGATCATGTGCGAGACTTGAGGAAATTCTTTGAGAGGTTGCGGAAGTACGATTTGAAACTCAATCCGGCCAAATGCGCTTTTGGAGTCCCGTCAGGTAAACTTTTGGGTTTCATAGTCAGGTAGAAGAGGTATTGAATTAGATCCCACAAAGATAAAATCCATCCGGGATTTACCTCCCCCCAGAACAAAGAAAGATGTAATGAGTCTTTTAGGCCGACTGAACTACATCAGTAGGTTCATCGCTCAGTTGACTTCCACATGTGAACCCATATTCAAATTGTTGAAGAAAGATGCTGCAATCAAATGGACAACCGAATGCCAAGAAGCTTTTGACAAGATCAAAGAATATTTGTCAAACCCTCCAGTCTTAGTCCCGCCAGAGCCAGGGAGACCTCTTTTCTTGTATTTAACAGTCTTGGAAAACTCTTTTGGTTGTGTTCTCGGACAACGTGATGCGGCGGAGAAGAAAGAGCATGCGATTTACTACCTGAGCAAGAAATTCACTAGTTATGAGGTCAAGTACACTTTGCTGGAAAGAACGTGTTGTGCTTTAACTTGGGTCGCTCATAAATTGAGACACTACCTCCAAGCCCATACGACTCACCTCATTACTCGGTTGGATCCTTTGAAGTATATATTCCAGAAACCGATGCCCACCGGAAGATTGGCAAAGTGGCAAATCCTGCTCACTGAGTTTGACATAGTCTATGTCACTCGCACGGCAATGAAGGCCCAAGCATTGGCGGACCATTTGGCCGAGAACCCGATCGACGAAGAGTATCAACCATTGAATACCTACTTTCCTGATGAAGAGGTAAATACGACAGAAATTGTTTCGGAAGACAGTCATGCTTGGAAAATGTTTTTCGATGGGGCGGTAAACGCTAAAGGTGTAGGGATTGGGGCAATTTTGATCTCTCCTGCTGGTCAGCATTATCCGGCCACGGCTAGGCTCCGTTTCTTCTGCACGAACAATACGGCCGAGTATGAAGCTTGTATCATGGGTATGAACATGGCAATTGATCAAGGTGTCGAAGATTTGTTGATCATGGGAGATTCAGATTTAATTATCAAACAATCTCAAGGTGAATGGGAAACTCGAGACGTTAAACTCCTCCCTTACCGACAGCACGTGAACATTCTTGGCAAGCGATTTGCATCGATAGAGTTCAGGTATATCCCACGATGTCACAATGAACTAGCTGATGCATTGGCCACTTTAGCTTCAATGCTACCTTATCCGGGCAACGCCCATGTCAATCCCTTGGAAATTCAAATCAGGGAAAGCCACGGTTATTGCAATGCGATCGAAGAAGGACCGAGCGTCAAGCCATGGTATTACGATATCAGGAGATTTCTGAAAACGCAAGAATACCCAGAACATGCTACTGGAGATCAAAAAAGGACCATTAGGCGACATGCAGGTGGTTTCTTTTTAAGCGGCGAGGTCATGTACAAAAGAACCCCAGATCTTAACCTTTTAAGGTGTGTTGATGCCGAAGAAGCAGGAAGAATCATGCACGAAGTACACGCAGGAGTATGCGGGCCTCATATGAATGGGTATGTCTTAGCCAAGAAAATCCTTCGAGCAGGTTATTATTGGATGACCATGGAGAAAGATTGTTTCGGTTTTGTCCGAAAATGCCATCAATGTCGGGTACATAGAGATCTGATTCATGCACCTCCAACTGAGCTGCATCCTATGTCAGCACCGTGGCCATTTGTCGCTTGGGGAATGGATGTCATCGGCCCGATTGAGCCGAAAGCTTCGAATGGACACCGATTCATATTGGTGGCTATCGACTACTTCACAAAATGGGTCGAAGCCGTCACTCTCAAATCAGTCACCAAGAAAGCGGTGGTGGATTTTGTACACTCAAATCTTATCTGTCGTTTTGGTATACCCGCAACTATCATCACAGACAATGCCGCGAATTTGAACAGTCATTTGATGGAAGAAATATGCGAGCAATTCAAAATAACGCATAGGAACTCCACCCCTTATCGGCCCAAAGCCAATGGTGCCGTGGAAGCAGCAAACAAAAACATTAAGAAGATTTTGAGAAAGACAATCCAAAGTTCTAGACAATGGCATGAACAATTACCGTTCGCTTTATTGGGATACCGTACTACAGTACGCACATCGGTGGGAGCAACTCCATACCTGCTAGTCTATGGAACTGAGGCTGTGATACCAGCAGAGGTAGAAATCCCTTCGCTTCGTACAATTGTTGAAGCAGAGATTGAAGACAGCGAGTGGGTTAAGACTCGTTTGGAGCAATTAAATTTGATCGATGAAAAGCGAATGGCTGCGGTCTGTCATGGACAACTGTACCAACAGAGAATGGCTCGTGCTTACAACAAGAAAGTACGACCGAGAAATTTCGAAGTAGGTCAGGTTGGTCTTAAGACGCATTCTTCCACATCATGAGGAAGCGAAAGGAAAATTCGCTCCTAATTGGAAAGGACCATACATCATTAGGAAGATACTGCCAAGAGGGGCATTATACTTGGGAGACATGGAAGGAAAAGATCCTGAAACGGCTGTGAATGCGGATGCTGTGAAAAGGTATTATGTCTGAACTTGCTTCAATGAGGTCCTCACAAGTCGAAATGATTGAATGCTTTTATTCCCGCTACCCAAACACTACCAACCCTTTTTGTAAACCCTTTGAGCCGGTTACTTTTCTTTGGCTACCCTCTTTGGAATCCAAACCAAAAAAAAAAAAAAAAAAAAAAAAAAAAAAAAAAACAAAACAAAACAAAAACAAAGTTTTTGAACTACGTTCTGACTTGATTCCGAAAGGATACGTAGGCAACCTCTCCCTGAGGTTCAGTCACACCAAATCAAAAATCCCGGTTTCCCCAAAAATGAAACTGGGGCAGATGATATTTTGATTCGGTTTAAGATCCGTCAAGATGATTCCAAAGTTGTAATTTTGTTTACAATTCTTGTTACCCGAACCGAGTACAATTCCTTCAAGATCGATTGGAAGTTGTGAAAACATCATTGTTGCGATCCGGGGTTCCTGGAATGAAAAGAAATAAAATGAGAGAGTTTTATTGGTGAAAACCTTCGGGCACCATAAGACGATGGAAGTAGAGAAATACAAAATGAGAGAGCCTGTTGGTAAAAACTCGCAAAGAGTGCTATCTGGCGATGGTAAGAAGAGAAATGAGAGAGGTCGATTGGCGAAAACCCGCAAAAGGGCGCTATCAACCGAAAAGTTTGTTTCACCACGAGAGGTCCCGGCACGGCTCCTTAGCTCGGAAATATAGACCCGTTTTGGTTCATAAGAAAATGGGAGTTTTGTGACGATCGAGCATCTAGTCCGAGGAGCATGTCATGTTGGTTAAAGTCAGCGTATACCTCAGATAAGTCCTTCTTTTCTCCCTCGAAAGGGACTCCTCTATCTTTGATACGTTTTTCCATTCTTTGATTCATTCTTCTTCTTTGAATCCCTTTCGGTTTAATTTTAATTCTGAAAATATTACAAAGGAAGGTGACAGGACCGGTTTTACAGGACTCCGCCTGGTAAAGAAGAAAAGAAAAACAGCTTCAGTGGTGTATTGTTACAATCCACGATTGGATCGTAATGATCGATTGTTTCCAAAGGAAAAGAGTTTTAGAAAGGAAATGGAAATCAAAGGCTAAGGTCTTAGAAGAGACGGAATAAGGCAGAAGGATGGAACCTACACGGAAAATCCCCATGGAATTCTGGGAATGAACCCGGTCAGTTTGAAAGGAAGTCACCCCAAAGACAATTGGTAGCGAACTTCTCAATGAAAATGGGGAAACAATCAAGCAATGAAGATAACCAAGGCCGCAAAGCCAACCACTTTTTTCAACTGATAAAATGTTCTTTGTTGAAAGCAGGTCTGTTTAATTGTGCAAGAAGAAGGTACCACTCAAATAAGTGAAATACGCAAGCTTTGAAATGGCTTTGGAACAAGGAAAACACATAAAAAGGTAAGTTCCTTTTAGAGATTTATCCTATGCATTTGTTGATGTTTAAAAAGAACGCCTAAAAGAAGGCCAAAAAAAAATGAAAGAAAAGAAAATGAAAACTCCGAAAAAGAGAATCAAATCATATCAGTCCAATATCTGTTTGGACCCCGGTCAGAAAAACCGAGGGTCTTTCCGGCCATAAAGCCGTGAAACTTTTATCCCCGGTCAGAAAACCGAGGATCTCCCCAGTCAAAAACTGCGGGAGCCATTTACTTTTACCCCGGCCAAAAAACCGAGGATCTGACGGCCAAAAAACCGTTAGATATTGTTTGAATTCCGACCGGAAAGCCGTGAAACTTTTATCCCGGTCAGAAAACCGAGGATCTCCCAGTCAGAAAACTGTGGAACCATTTACTTTTACCCCGGCCAAAAAACCGAGGATCTGACGGCCAAAAAACCGTTAGATATTGTTTGAATTCCGGCCAGAAAGCCGTGAAACTTTTATCCCGGTCGTAAAACCGAGGATCTCCCGCCAAGAAAAATCGCGGAGCCATTTACTTTTACCCCGACCAAAAACCGAGGATCCGACGGCCAAAAAACCGTTAGATATTGTTTGAATTCCGGCCGGAAAGCCGTGAAACTTTTATCCCGGTCAGAAAACCGAGGATCTCCCGGTCAAAAAAACTGCGGAGCTATTTACTTTTACCCCGGCCAAAAACCGAGGATCCGACGGCCAAAAACCGTTAGATATTGTTTGAATTCGGCCGGAAAGCCGTGAAACTTTTATCCCGGTCGAAAACCGAGGATCTCCCGCCGAAAACCGCGGAGCCATTTACTTTTACCCCGCCAAAAACCGAGGATCCGACGGCCAAAAAACCGTTAGATATTGTTTGAATTCCGGCCGGAAAGCCGCGAAACTTTTATCCCCGGTCAAAAACCAAGGATCTCTCCCAGTCAGAAAACTGATGAGCCATTTACTTTTACCCCGGCCAAAAAACCGAGGATCCTGACGACCAAAAAACCGTTAGATATTGTTTGAATTCCGGCCGAAAGCCGTGAAACTTTTATCCCGGTCAGAAAACCGAGGATCTCCCCAGTCAGAAAACTGCGGAGCCATTTACTTTTACCCCGGCCAAAAAACCGAGGATCCGACGGCCAAAAACCGTTAGATATTGTTTGAATTCCGGCCAGAAAGCCGTGAAACTTTTATCCCGGTCAGAAAACCGAGGATCTCCCAGTCAGAAAACTGCGGAGCCATTTACTTTTACCCCGGCCAAAAAACCGAGGATCTGACGGCCAAAAACCGTTAGATATTGTTTGAATTCCGGCCGGAAAGCCGTGAAACTTTTATCCCGGTCAGAAAACCGAGGATCTCCCAGTCAGAAAACTGCGGAGCCATTTACTTTTACCCCGGCCAAAAAACCGAGGATCTGACGGCCAAAAACCGTTAGATATTGTTTGAATTCCGGCCAGAAAGCCGTGAAACTTTTATCCCGGTCAGAAAACCGAGGATCTCCCAGTCAGAAAACTGTGGAGCCATTTACTTTTACCCCGGCCAAAAAACCGAGGATCCGACGGCCAAAAACCGTTAGATATTGTTTGAATTCCGGCCAGAAAGCCGTGAAACTTTTATCCCGGTCAGAAAACCGAGGATCTCCCAGTCAGAAAACTGTGGAGCCATTTACTTTTACCCCGGCCAAAAAACCGAGGATCCGACGGCCAAAAACCGTTAGATATTGTTTGAATTCCGGCCAGAAAGCCGTGAAACTTTTATCCCGGTCAGAAAACCGAGGATCTCCCAGTCAGAAAACTGCGGAACCATTTACTTTTACCCCGGCCAAAAACCGAGGATCTGACGGCCAAAATCGTTAGATATTGTTTGAATTCCGGCCAGAAAGCCGTGAAACCTTTCTACAAAATCCCGGCTAGAAAGCCGTTGAACGTTTGTGAAACCATGATTTCTTACCCGATACCCAAGAGTCTTTTAATCACTTTCTGTGTCACAAACTAACTCACGAAATTTTCCTAGCAAAACTGGGGCAGAAAAATTTCGTTCGTTTGTTTGTTTTGTTGTCTTAAATAGGTTTGACCTCGGGACGCAAGGATCGAGATAACCTACAAATGGAATATCAATCCAGAGTGAAGAAAAGAAGAAAAGAACCAAAAGAAAAGAGTTCAAATGTGGGAGTAAACAAAGGCACGATTGCTCAGAAGATGATTGAAGTAACAAGCTCCGCCGACTCCGTTTCACTCAATGTCACAGAAATAAACGAACACGTACAGCTTGTGGAGCATCAAGATTCAGATCGAGGTCTACAGCAAATCAGGCTAAGATTCAAGATCAAGTTTTCAAGAGAATCATAGATAGGAATCTTGTAACTCATTAGTTTGATAGCATAGCTAGTTCAGCTTTAATTTCTTTTGGTGTAATAAGGAGATCAGTAAGCAGTAAACAGCAGCATGCAGCAACGATAGCAACAGTAACAGCAAAGTGTCAGTCCACGGTAGTCCCAGCTACCAAAACTTCCCGAACTACATTGACCTGATTCCTGTTTAGCCCGGGATATGTAGGAGGCCTCCGAAGCAAAGGCTCGGTCAAACTCTTTCAAAATGCTTCCCACGGAGTATTCAAACGGGCAAAAATCGCTCGTATTTGCTCATTTATCTTTGCACAAAAACTCTTCGTGGTTTCCGCGCAAAGAGGGGCAGCTGTGAGCACGTGATTTTTGCCTAACATGAATTACTCCCACAAAATCAAAACAAAAATTATCTATTTTATGGACGTTGTGTATTTTGTGAATTTTCGTGTTATTTTTGGTAATTGTTTGCATTTTTGTATATGCATGATTATATGTGTTTAAATTAATAAAAATAAAAAAAAATATAGGTCGTATTTACATTTTTTGATCTAACTTTGCAATTAGGAGTAGTTTAAGTTTATTTTACAAAATAAAATAAAAAATCAATCACAAAAATATGTATTTTTGCGTTTTTTAGAATTTAATGTCCCAATTATATTTTAATGTTTATCTAATGTGATAATTACTATCAGAAGTTAATTAGTACTTTGACAAGTTAATTTTGGTTTTATAAGTTAATTTAGGATTTTTAGAATTTTAGTTTTATTTTAAACAAAAGAAAAGAAGCAAAATAGATTTAAATGAGTTCAAAATCGGATTGGGCCAATTCAAAATGCCAAATCAGGAGCCCAACCCAAATAACCCCTTACCCAAAACCCGGTCCGCCCAGCCCCATATCCGGATCCGACCCCACTACATTTTTAATCTGAGCCGTTGGACTCCTTCATCCAACGGCCCAGATTAATTACCTAATTTTTAATATACCAAACCCCCCAATACCCCAAACCCATCTCCCATTCCCAAATCCCTCAAACCCTAGCCCCCTTTCATCTCCCTCAAACAAACCAGCCGCCTCCACCGTCCCCGCCGTGCGCCGCCGGCCGGAAATCGCCTCCGCCGGCGGTTGCACTCCAAACCACCCCATTTTAACACCATAGCTTCCCCTTCTCCCCCTCAACACGAATCCGGCAACCATTAGTTTCAAATCGTCCCCAAACGTCTCGGATTTTAGATCGAAACTAGTTGAAATTCAAAAATTTATCCCAAACCACCCCAAATTGATACCACACCCTCACCTCACCTCCCTAACCACCACACCACCCTTAATCCGGTTCGAATCTAGCCGAAAATCGTCGAACCCCAAATCCATGTGTCAAGAACCCTAAATTTCGGGTTGAAGATTTTTATCAAGAATTGAAGGTGTTGAAGTCAATAGACTTTAATTGAAACGTTTTCGCTTGAAAACATTTCAATTAAAGTCCGTTTAACTTCAAATACACAATCTCGAACCCGTTTGAATCCAATTCGGCCGAGCCCCATTCTTTTGTTTCAAGGTATTTCCTTTTTCTTCTCTATTTTTTGTTTAATTATACTCGTCGTTTAGTTAGTCTTCGTTTGTTATTGATTATTGTTGTGATTTCATCAAACTCTCGGTTTTCTTCTTCATCTCTTGGGACCTTTTATTTGGTCGACTTGATTGTTTGTTATTCTTCGCTGTTTAACGAGTGATTGCGAATCGAATTCGATTCGTTGTTAATATCGTTAAGTTGTTTGATATTGAATTTATACATGCTGTCCGAAATTGTTGGTCACTGCTTTGTCGGATTTGTTTGTCGATTACGCATATCGTAATCGGCTAATCGAATAATATAGAATGTGTGTTTGCGTCGATTAGCGTCGTCGATTAGTTAGCTTCATTTTCCTTCTTTCCTCTGCTTTGGCCGAGACACTGTTTCATTGAATTGTCAATTCTAAAATTTTGCTTTGTCTATTTGATTACCGATGTTGTTGAATACAGGTTCGCGTCGATTAGCGTCGTCGAACATTTAGTTTCGTATTTGCTTCATCTTTCTTCTCTTCTCTCGGCTTTGGGTGTTAGAATTTGTTGAATTTGTTTGTCGGCTTTTCGTTGTCAATCATACGTGTTGCGATTCGACTTAACAAATGTCGTCGTTTCAATTCGCAAATTGGTTGTTTGAGATTCCGAGCAGTGTTTCACTGTTTGTTTGATTGAAAATCTTTCGGTTTGTTGTTTGTTCAGAGTGTTGAGTTTAATTGTTGGATTTGTTTGTTTTGAACCATTATTTGATTCTAAATTAGGTTGTGAATTGGATATAGCTGTTAGTCCATTTAAGTAGCCCTAAAATCAACCTTTAAAGTGCAATACACATGGAAATGAGTTGCTAAAACTTGCTGGACAGCAGTGTGTTTCATTAGTTTTGCACCTTTAGGATTTGATTAATTATAAATCCCACCTTTAGACAAATCAGATTGGAATAATCAGAGAATGTGAGGATAATAATGAGTATTTTCAGCTTTGTTGAGTGCTTGGTCAGTTGTTAAAATCAGGATACACATGAGAGGGAATATACAATTGAAAAAGGTTTGAAAAAGGGGAATAATAGGGGCTGGACAGATCTGAAATTGAAAAAAGGAAGGGCTGTTAGTTGAGATCTGTAGGCTATAAAACAGTGAAGACTCCCTGGAAATAAGGACAGTGAACACACACACAGACAGTGAAATACTCTCTGGAATTCACACATACAAGCATACACTCAGAACACTCACACTCACAGAGAATATTCTCTGGAAATACATATTCACAAATACACTGGCATAACACATAGAGAAGGCAATCATTGAAAAATAACAGAGAGAGCTTCTGTCCAGTCCGTGAAACCAAAGATAGTTTGAAAGGAAAAACTGTTCCATTATCCTTTTCTTGAGTTTGCTTTTCCATTTGAGAATCGAACTTCAGTTTTCTATAAGCCTCTTTAAAGATTAGTCTTTGTTAGCTTGTTTGGCCTTATAGTTTTCAAACTGGTTTCGAGTTTTGTTGGGTTGTAAGTTGTTGTCTCCGTGTTACTGCTGGGCCTGTTGTTGTTTGCTATCTGTTTGGGCTGCTACTGATCTTTTCCTACTTCATTTCTGTTGTCAAAATCCAGGTATATTCTTATAACCACATTGGCCGAGAACAATTGACAATTGACAAAAGAAGTTTGATATAAAGATGTTGAAGCAGAATAGTTTACTTTTCTTTCCTTTTTGTTTAGTTTTTGTTCTATGATTTGGTAATGTGGTTTTACTGTATCTTGTCATATAATCGGAATTGATTTGAGTTTAGTTTGTAGATAGTTTTGTAAACTAGAACTTGAAGGAACTCATTATGTTAGGCCTTTAGCTTTATTTGATTTCCTTAAATGTTGAAGTATTTAGGATTATTAAATGCTTTATGTCTTTGATATTTTAAGTCATAGTTGTTTGTATTTTAAGTCATAGTTATTTATAAGATAGATGCTAGAATTTCAACAAAGGGTTTTAAGATTACCATCAGGTATCCTATTGCGTTAGCCTAGCTAATAGAATAAATAAATAAATAAATAAATTGGAACGCACTATATTATGGATAATCTTATGTCAAGTAATGAACCATGACGAAATACTCACACCCGGCATAGTCGATTAAATTTTTTACTAATTTATATTTTATTTTAGGCAATCTTTTAAGCCATTATCTTGTATAAGGTCTTTAATCAGAAATAATTTTTTAAGGGATATACTGTCAAGTAAATTGATTCCTTGTTTTAGTATCACAACGACTTCAATCGGCATAGTTTCAAATTAAGTAATTCAGATATATTTTTATTTGTCAAAAGTCCGAGTCTGTCGTAATTAGTTTTTGTTTTCTTTGGGTCCGGTTTCAAATTAATAGAGCGGTTTAAAGTTTAATTAGAGCATATAATTTATAAGCATGTAAAAATCAGGTATTTTTAGCCATTTATAATAATTGAAGCGACCGTGCTAGAACCACGGGATCCGGGGGTGCCTAACACCTTCCCTCGGGTCAACATAATTCCTTACTTAGAATTTCTGGTTCGCGGACTTCATTTAGAAAGTCGAAATTTCCTCGATTCGGGATTTAAATAAATCGGTGACTTGGGACACCATAATTTATTCCAAGTGGCGACTCTGAAATAAATAAAATAATCCCGTTTCGAATATTGTCACTTAAATTGGAAAAACTCCCTTAAGCATCTATTCATTTACTGTTCACAGGTTATTCACAACATATAGAAACCCTCCAATAAACATAGAAATCATAGCCAGCTCATGATAATCACATTATAAGGACTCACGGTCATGCTAGAAATCAATTTATAGATACTCGTCACCATGCCTGTACATCGTACTCGATCACATAACAATTAGAAACAAGACTCAACTCATATTCCCTTAAGTTGGGGTTAGACCAAACACTTACCTCAAAGCCTTGAAATCTACTTAATCCCCAACTATTGCTTTACCTCGCGGTTCCACCTCCAATACAATGATATCTAGGCAAAATCAATTTAATAATATCAATAAAGACTCAATTGGCAATGTCCATAGCCTAGATATGAATTTTCTAGCATTATTCCAAAAATTCCAAAATTAG
Organism: Nicotiana noctiflora; assembly: GCA_032618575.1. NCBI lineage: Eukaryota > Viridiplantae > Streptophyta > Magnoliopsida > Solanales > Solanaceae > Nicotiana > Nicotiana noctiflora. Next base: position 47,271 of record JASVEL010000758.1, on the reverse strand, counting down.
ACACCGGTCCCACATAGTCCAAACTCGAGGCTCGGACCAAAACCCAGTCACCCATAACCCCACGAGTCCAAATATAGAACTTGTTTTAAGATTCGACCCCAAGTTGAGGTTGAATCACCCAAAATTCTCAAAACCCTAACTCTACCCAAAACCCACAATTTCTACCTTGAAATTCATTATTTAGGGCTAAGATCTCAGTAATTAATGAAGGAAATTGAAGGAAACAAGTTGAAAAGTGCTTACCCAAGAAGTTTCGATGAAAGGGAACTTCAATGGACGCCTAAGTGCTTGGAGAAGAAAGGGTTTCGTGTATTTTTATGAAATTCCCGAGCTACTGTTCTATTTTTAACTTAAAAATTCGCTGGGAAAAATTGCCCTTCGAATTCGCGGGAGAGGGATGCGTTCGCGAAGGGTAAACTAGGTAATACTTCGCAAATGCGTGAAAGGGAACGCGAATGCATAGAAGAAATTACTGGGGGCCCAGGGACTGATAAAAACGAATGCAATAAGGGGATCACGAATGCGGTGAAGGGGGAGGCTGAACTAGGTGAACACGTGAATGCAAGCGCAAATGCGATAAGTAAAACGAAGGCTAAGCCTTCTGAGTCAACTACTCTATGCGAACGTGAGAATAAGATGCGAACGCGATGAAGGACGAAGCTGAAGCTTCGCAAACGCGTGAGTCCTAGCGCGAACGCGATAAGTAAAATCACTGGGAACTTGTTGCAGATTTTCTGCAGTTTTCCTAAGTGGAAAACTACCTCGAACACCTCCGAAGACACTCCGTAGTCCTCGGGGCTCCTAACCAATCATACACCCTAACTCAACAACACCCCACGAACTTACTCGAGCGATCAAACCGCCAAAATAAAATCAAAACCATTGGATCAAGCCTTAAAATCATCATTTTCATTTCCATTTTCCTTAACAATTTCAAAAAAATAATTTAGCAGAAAAATTCTTTTACTCGAGTTCTAGACCTCAGATTTCTACTTCGGGCACATGCTCAAGTTCCATATTTTTCTGCGGACCCTTCGAGACCATCCAATCTCCGGTCCAGGTCCGTTTACCAAAAATGTTGACCGAAGTCAATTTTAATCATATTAATATTAAAATTCTTCAAATGTTTCACAGATTTCACATATTTCAACATAAAAGCTTTCCGGCTCTGCGGCCGGACTACACTCGCAAATTGAGGCAACTAAAAATAAGGTTTTCAAGGCCGTGGAAGCATGGAACGAATGAGGAAACATGTGATGAGCCTTTGGGTCGTCACATCCTCCACCTCTAAAAAAACTGTTCGTCCTCTAACGGACAAACGAAAGAAGTACCTGAGTCAGGAAATATATGTGGATAATGGCTCCGCATATCAGACTCGAACTCCCAAGTCGAGGCCTCAGCGAGCTAACCTCTCCACTGAACACGAATAGAGGGAAAATTCCTAGATCTCAACTGACAAACCTGCCGGTCTAGAATAGCTACCGGATCCTCCAAATAAGATAAATCCTTGTCCAACTGGACAGTGCTGAAGTCTAACACATGTGTAGGTTCGCCGTGATACCTCCAAAGCATAGACACATGAAAAAGTGGATGCACGGCTGGCAAGCTAGGTGGCAATGCAAGTCTATAAGCCACCTCTCCCACTCGATCAAGAATCTCAAACGGACCAATGTATCTAGGGCTAAGCTTGCCCTACTTTCCGAACCTCATCATGCCCTTCATAGGCGACACCCAGAGCAATACCCGCTCACCAACCATAAAAATTGCATCTCGGACCTTACGATCTACATAACTCTTCTTCCTAGACTGAGCTGAACGAAACCTCTCCTGAATGATCTTGACTTTGTCTAAGGCCTCCTGGACTAAATATGTACCCAATAGCCGAACCTCTCTCGGCTCAAACCATCCGATTGGAGACCGACATTGCCTACCATACAACGCCTCATATGGAACCATCTGAATGTTGGACTAGTAGCTGTTGTTCTAGGCGAACTCTACTAAAGGCAAAAACTAGTCCCATGAGCCTCCAAAATCGATGACACAAGCTCAAAGCATGTCCTCTAAAATCTATATAGTTCGCTCGGAGTGGCCTTCCGTCTGAAGATGGAATGTTGTGCTCAACTGGACCCGGGTGCCCAACTCTTGCTGAATCGCTCTCCAGAAGCACAAGGTAAACAGCGTACCTTGGTCCGAAATGATGGATACCGGAACACCATGAAGGCGGACAATCTCCCTAATATAAATCTCAGCTAAGCTCTCGGATGAATAGAAGACTGCCGCTGGAATGAAATGTGCTAACTTGGTCAGCCTATCTACAATGACCCAAATAACATTAAACTTCTTTCGAGTCAACGGAAGTCCAGTAATGAAATCCATGGTAATCCTCTCCTACTTCCACTCGGGAAGCTCATTCCTCTGAAACAAACCATTGGGCCTCTGATACTCATATTTGACTTGTTGATAATTGAAACACCAAGCTACATATGCAACAATATCCTTCTTCATCCTATGCCACCAGTAATGTTGCCTCAAGTCCTGATACATCTTCGCGACGCCCGGGTGAATAGAATACCGAGAATATGGGCCTCAGCTAAGATCAACTCTCGAATCCCATCAACATTGGGCACACAAACTCACCCATGTAATCTCAAAATACCATTGACATCTAAGGTCGCCTTCGTGGCACCTCCACGTTGCACTGTATCTCTCAGGATACACAAATAGGGATCATCAAACTGTCGATCACGGATACGCTTCAATAGAGAAGAATAAGAGACCATGCAAGCTAACACTCTGATAGGTTCAGAAATATCTAATCTTACCAATCGATTGGCCAAAGCCTGAACATCTAAAGCAAGAGGTCTCTGGCTAACCGGGATATAAGAAAGGCTACCTATGCTGGCGGACTTCCTACTCAATGCATCAGCCACCACATTGGCCTTACGCGGGTGATATAGCATAGTAACACCATAATCTTTCAACAAATCCAACCATATGCTCCGCCTCACATTCAACTCCTTCTGCTTGAACAAGTACTGAAGGCTCTTGTGATGTGTGTACACGTCACACGTCACACCATATAGATAATGCCTCCAAATCTTCAAAGCATGAACAACCGCTGCCAACTCTAGGTCATGAACCAGATAATTATTCTCATAGATTTTCAACGGTCTCGAAGCATAGTCAATAACTTTTCCATCTTGCATCAATACTGTTCCAAGCCCAAAATAGGAAGCATTACAATAGACTGTGTAAGGCTTTAAACCCGTGGGCAAAACAAACACCAGTGTTGTGGTCAAAGCTGTCTTGAGCTTCTGAAAGCTCGCCTCACACTCATCTGACCATCTGAACTAGGCACCCTTCTGGGTCAATCTGGTCATCGGTCCTGCAATAGTCGAAAATCCCTTCATCACCGACGGTAATAACTTGCTAACCCCAAGAAACTCTGAATCTCGGTCACGGAAGCTGGTCGAGGCAATTCTTGGCTGCCTCAATCTTCTTTAGGTCCACCTGAATATCCTTTGCTAATACAATATGACTTAGAAATGCAATCGAACTCAACCAGAACTCGCACTTCGAAAACTTAGCATATAACTGACTATCCTTCAGAGTTTGAAGAACCACTCTGAGGTGCTGCTCGTGCTCTTCCTGGCTGCGGGAGTACACCAGAATATCATCTATAAAGACTATCACAAACAAGTATAGATAAGGCTTGAACACTCAGTTCATCAACTCCATAAATGCTGTTGGGGCATTGGTCAACCCAAATGACATGACTAAAAACTCGGAGTGCCCATACCGAGTGCGGAATGTTGTCTTAGGAACATCAGACGCCCTAATCCTCAGTTGATGGTAGCCAGATCTGAAGTCCATCTTTGAGAACACTGTAGATGCGTGATTTTGCCCCTACCCCTCGCGCCCTCGCGAGTGCGTAAAAAGGAGGTGTGACAACAGAAAACGATAGTTCCATAACATCCAAAGGTATTTGACAATAGAGGAATACCCACGACTTGCCAATGCTACTCGTAAGCCACACTTCGGAGATTATTCCACAACTTCTTTCACAGTGGGGTAATCTCGTATAGGAGGACTTCCAATTTTGGTTTATTGAGGTGTGTCAAAGCAAAAGAAGTATCCATACTATTGGATGAAGTGCACGCAGTGACCTGCGGGCCGCACATGAATAGTTTTGTTCTAGAAAAGAAGATACCCCGAGCAGGTTATTTTTGGATGACTATGGAAACAGACTGTATCCAGTATGTATGCAAGTGTCATCGCTGTCAAATACATGCAGATATGATAATGGTGCCTCCAAATGAGCTTACTACAACAAGCTCACCGTGGCCATTCGCCGCCTGGGGGATGGATGTCATTGGACCTATCGAGCCTGCCACATCAAACGGGCATAGGTTTATCCTGGTGGTTGATTATTTTACTAAACGTGTTGAAGCAGCGTCATACAAAGCAGCGACTAAGAAAGTTGTGGCAGATTTTCTCTGTGACCGTATTGTTTGTCAATTTGAAATTCTGGAATCGATCATCACTGATAATGGTTCCAATATCAACAGTGACTTGGTGAAAGCAATGTGTGAGGCATTCAATATTAACATAAGAATTCTACAGCCTATAGGCCTCAGATAAATTTAGTTGTAGAGGCAGCCAACAAGAATATCAAAAAGATATTAAGGAAGATGGGCGAATGTCACAAACAATGGCATGAGAAGGTATCATTTTCCTTACTAGGATACTGCACCACAGTCCGCACATTAATCAGAGCAACTCTCTACATGTTGGTTTATGGTTTAGAGGCGGCCATCCCCGCCGAGGTATAGATTTCTTCCTTGAGGATCATACAAGAAGTAGATTTGGATGATGCAGAATGGGTAAAAGGTCGCTATGAGCAGTTAGCCCTTATAGATGGGAAAAGGATGAATTTCAGTTTGCCACGGTCAGTTGTATCAGAATAGAATGTCCAGAGCCTTCAACTAAAGAGTCAAGCCAAGGAAGTATACACCAGGGCAGTTGATGTTGAAGAAAATATTCCCACGTCAAGATGAAGCCAAAGGAAAATTCTCTCTCAACTGGCAAGGTCCGTACATGGTTCATCAAGTTCTAACTGGGGGAGCCATTATTCTCGCAGAAATGGACGAAGAAGTTTGGCCAAAGCCAATCAACTCAGATGCAATAAATCAATACTATGTGTAACCACTTATGATTTCCTTAAATGATGTAATTTGAACTACGCTTGACCTGATTCCCGTTTAAGAGGGGATACGTAGGCAGCTCTATGGGTTCGATCACAATTTAATAAAATTTTCATTTCCCCCTACTATTGGAACTGGGGTAGAATTTTGAGGAGGACCCTCAAAATTCTAAAGTTAGTCTTCAGCCACTCATCGCCAGGGATGTTACCTCAGTGAACTGGGGCAGAATTCTGAAAATTCCAAAGTTGATTCGTCAGTAATTCAGCACAGCTTTCAGAAGTGCCAGCCCAGTAAACTGGGGCAGAATTTTAAGGAGGACCCTCAAAATTCCGGAGCATGAGAGGTTGCAATGTCTCGAACCACGTCACAATCGTTGGTTCAGCTAAAAGAAAACTATTTTTCTACTTATGATATATTTACTAAACCATGCATAATATTGTCCAAACTGTCGTTGTTTAACAATGCCACCCTGATGATACGCAACACTAGAATTCTAGGGAAAATGAACTAACCTTTCCCCCACTTACAAAACTCATGATGTTCTTTGGATGTAGGCACCTAAGTCACAAAATTACCGAATATATTACGCAATCACATTGAAACGTCACACATATTCGCATTTGCTATCCGCACGCGATATCCCCAGTAGTCGTAATATCACAATCAGCTACCAGCTATCAGCTAAGAATTTTTACTTACTATTCGCTTTTATCTCATCACACGAGGCTACCTTCCTGCCTTCCGGGACTAAGCGGCGTCTCCATATGCATTATATGCATTGCATAAGGCTAGCTGCCTTTAGAGACTAAGCGTTATCTCCATCTGCATTTCCTGCATTGCATAAAGCTACCTTCATGCCTTCTGAGACTAAGCGTTGTCTCCATCTGCATTTCCTGCATTGCATAAGGCTACCTTTCTGCCTTTCGAGACTAAGCGTTGTCTCCATCTGCATTTCCTGCATTGCATAAGGCTACCTTCCTGCCTTCCGAGACAAAGCGTTTTCTCCATCTGCATTTCCTGCATTGCATAAGGCTACCTTCCTGCCTTCCAAGACTAAGCGTTGTCTCCATCTGCATTTCCTACATTGCATAAGGCTACCTTCCTGCCTCCCGAAACTAAGCGTTGTCTCAGTCTGCATACCTGCATAAGGCTACCTTTCTGCCTTCCGAGGTCAAGCTCTACCTCCACTTGCATGGCTCAAATACCGCCACTTTATCTTTCTTGCATGGCTGAAATATCACCACTTTTACTTATGTCTTGCAATTGGCTGAAATATCGCCAAACTTTATTTAAATTATACATCGGCTGAAATATCGCCAAACTTTATTTGAATTCTACATCGGCTGAAAAATCACCAAACTTTATTTATATTCTCTATAGGCTGAAATATTGCCATTTCACTTTTTGAACGTCGCATGTTTATTTGAAATTTTGTCGGCTGAAATATCGCCATTTATGTTTTTGCATCGGCTGAAATACCGCCAAATCTTGCATTTTATGGGCTGAAATATCGCCAAACTATCTGAAGGCATCATTGTTTGGAGGCATCATCTTCATAGCCCGAGAACACCATGTCAAGGCCCGAGGACCCACTTTATATCCTGCACATCATTATTCAAAGGCATCATGGTTCGGAGGCACCATCATCATAGCCGGAGAACATCATTTCATAGACTGTGAATCCTTTAATTTTTCACTTCATGGCCTAGGACATCATGGTCCAAGGATGTCATCCTAACCGTCCAAAGACAACATTCATGGTCCAACGGGAACTTGCTTCACGTTTAAGTTTATGCACGATATACGCCCGTATTACTCACTTGAAGATACACCAGTTATCAATGGCCATCTCAGCAGGAGATATCTCGCTCCAGTCCCCGCCACCGATCAAGTTTCGAATCGCCACCAGCATGTTCCGTCAATGGTTCCTGAACTACATACGGTCTGATTCCTGTAAAACTAAGGATATGTAGGTATCTCAAAAATCAGATCTCGGTCAAATTCTTTTCAAATTGCTGCTTCCGATCAAAATTGGTCGTCATATCTTTACCCGATAACTCTTTCATCCTTCCCAGGTAATGAGGGGCAGCTGTTGATACCCAATTTTTCCTAAGTATTTTTTACCCAAATATTTCTAAAATAGCATATTGGTGCATATATAATCACACCCCAAGAGTTTTGGGCATTTTTAATGATTTTTAAAACCAATTTATTACCTATTTTAATACAACAAAATCCAATAATTATTCCCAAAATTATTATTTTGGTGAATAATTTATTTTTATTTTCATATTTACACCTAAATATAATTAAGATAATTTTCGCATATTTTTACAAATTTATTAGTATTTTTAAAGCTAAATTGCATATAATTGCAATTATAGCCATCTTGTAATTTATGGCATTTTATGTTTATAAAATTAATCTCATCATTATCTAATTAATATTTATATAATACTTATTTACCCAGTACTCTTAATTTATTTTTTAAATTTGTATTACTATTTTTATAAAATTCAAAAGGAAAAATTGGCTATTTACGATTTGGCCTCAATTGCATTTCAATTATAACCAATTTGGCAACCCCAATTAACCCAATTTCACAGCCCAAATTATCCAGTCCAATTTTGATATTAACCTGACCCCTAACCCATTTGCCCGATCCGGCCAACTCCCATTTAATCTATCAATGGTCACATTTTGATCTTTCCTTTTTTAATTCTACCCAACCCCATAACCCTAATCATTATTCACCAAATGACACCCTTGAAACCTCTCATCTCTAGAACACTATCTAATCTCTCATGAACCTAGCCGCCACCTCTCAAATTTTGCCCTAATACATGGCCTTCCAGGGCCATCGGTGATGTGTAATGGTCTCTTATGGCTCCTGACTGTTTTCTTCCATGGTTTCCCAGCCAAATCTCGAAGGAAGTTGGTCCAATCATTGCCTGACTTCCATTTTTTACCTTTCTCCGATCACACCTAACCTTTCTCCGACCAGCCATGGCCGTTCGAGTGAGATCCTTGGTGCTCCTAGCTAGATCGTTATTTCCAAGGCCTTTCTTACCTTTCTAGGTTCTTCGAAACCCTAATCTTTGGGATTTTCTTTGAATTTTTTTTTAGATCTATACTTTCCATGAATGTTTAAGTGTGTTCTCGAAAGATCTTCGACTTTTCTTGCAAAAACGACCCTTCATCGGGGTTTTTCCTTTAAGTTTTTCAAACGATCTCTAATTCTTAGCATGTTTATGTCTATGATTTGTTCATGTTTATTCTTCTGTCTATTTCAGCATGTTGAAAAATCCCTAATTGTGTGATTTTTGTTTGAGTCCATTTGTTAAAGTTTCATTCGATTCATGCGTTTATCATCTCTAGGTATATTTGATGTCAAAAAATTCTAATTTTAGGAATTTACTTGAGTTCCTGAGCCTATCTGTTTGGTTTACTGATTGATAGTTAAAATCCTAATTTTTTGGGATTTTCACTTGAGCTTTGAAATTACTTGTTGTTTCACCTATTTGTCGTCTCTCAACTCAAATGATTTGAAAACCCTAGTCTCTTTGGGAGGCTATTCGAAGTCCTGTGAGGTTGTTTGTGCAGCTTGTATGTTTGAAATTATTTAACTTGACTCCTTGTTTCAACATTTCTTTTCTCTATATGTTCTACGCTTATGATCCTCACTCGACTCTCTGCATGTTTTCGACTCCTTCTCTCTCTATTACACATTAAAGCCTAATTGGCATGTTCTGAATGTCTGCTCTATGCTATTACTGTTGATGTTTGTTTTGCCATAGCTTAGCCTCACATGTCTGCTATTTGTGCATGCATTATATACTGAGTTCCTCCTGTGATTTATTTAACTCGAAATTGATTTCAAAAACTTTTCCTTTCATGAGATCCTGATTTTACTAGCCTATCAAAGTTTAATTGATTCTTTTTTCTTGATTGGCCTCACTGAATCTTTCAAAAACAACTTCAAGTCTTGTACTTAGACTTAATTGCCTATTATATGACCTTATTGTTTCTTTTATGGTAGCAACCATTCTGCTTACAAGATTGATTCTCCTTTCCTTATTTGGATCATGTTAATATCAGTTTGAATAAGAATCCCCTGATTAAAGTGGAGTCTTATACTAATTGATTCTGATTTGTGATCATGCCCACATTTGTGTTAGGTTTGTACTTATTACCTTATTTATCTATACGTTTTCAAAGCTATAAATACTCTCCTCCCTTTTCTTTGAACACAGACGAGCACAGAAAATAATCTGAGTTCAAGTACTCTCTTACACTTAAAAAACTCTCTCCCTCTTTCTGCTACTTGTGCTGTTGTGGACTTTTGTTTGCTCTACTTTCTTCTGCACTTTTTCCTCTCTACTGGTATGTACTAGTTAATTTACGTGTCTCAACAACAATATGTTTTATTCCTGTCTACTTCTGTTCATTTTTTCCTTAGTTAACATGTGTTATTAGCATGCTGTAACATGTTTCTCTTTCCCTGTAATTCAATGTTTAATTCACATGTGCATCATGTTAGTTGTTTGTTATTTATTTGATACTTTATGAATCCCAAACCCTCATATCCCCTTTTATGCTTTAAGTTATGGTTCATAAACATGGCAATGTCTGAAATCATTGTCAATGGATATAAACTAGGCCCTTTGGGCCCTAAGCCTGTCAAACACCCATCCCCATTCCCTTATTATGTGTATGTTGAGTGACAGCCTTGGCTTGCTAGTATTTCTAATTATTGTGCAGGCCATGGCTTGACCTCCAGTAGGTCTTTACTTCCTAAATTCTTGATCAACATGTTTGGTCATGGGTATGCCAGTCTATCTTGTGGTTGGGCATGACTACCAGCCTGCCTGGGTAGCCCCTACCTCTTTCTATTGCACTTACACTCAATTCTTAGAACTTAAGTTCTGCCCCTCTTGTGTGAGCCTTTCCTTGGGACCTTGGAGCTCCCTATGAACTTGGACACATAAGGGTTGGCCCTTCCATGCTGCACTACTCAATTTCTACTAACATCTTGAGTGTATGCACTGCTTGAGGTTCCTGAAATTCATTGGATCTCTGAAACACCTTAGATAAGAGAATGATTGGAAATTTGGATTTTGGAAGTGGCTCAATCTCATATTATTAGGCATTACGTCTAAATTAGGCTGCTCGGATATAGCTGATGATTTCTGATGTATTTTTTTATTATTCCAGTTGTTTCTTTTGGGTTGTAATAATTTGTACAAACTTTGGGGAACTTAGCAAAAAGGGGGGATAGGATTTATTTTATACACCAAGGGTAAAGATCCTGCCTATAGGTTAAATTTTTGTTTTTTTGCAAACACACCTAGAAATCATGCCTATAGGTTTAAACTTTTATTTCTGCATATCCACCTAGAAAATCATGCTTATAGGGTAATCTTTTATTTCTGCATATACACACACCTAGAAATCATGCCTATAGGGTTAACCTTTAATTTCTGCAAATGCGCATAGATATCCTGCCTATAGGGTAACTTCTAATTGTTCCTTAAATTTATATAAAAACATAGTCTATAAACTGTTGCACTCTGCATCTATAAACATCACTAGGAAAACCATTTGTAGGTTTGATAATAAAAGTTGCACATAGATACCATGTACATAGGACCTTTTGTCAAAACTAAAAGGTGTCCAACTCAGTTAGTCGTATAGAAAGCATGCTTATAGGAAATCTTGAATCTGAATAGAAGTAGCATTAATTGTTGAACTTGTAATGTCCCGCTAAAATTGGTAACCCCTGTTAGTTTGCACCCTTTATCTAAAATCAGTATATATCACGCCTAGTTCTAATCAACACATAGATCAACCAGATCGGTTTTAAATAACTGCATTCGAGTAAGCCTAATGTAGACTTTTCGCCTAAAAGTATACGTTGAAGCAGTTCGCTCGCCGCTTTATTTAATAAGACCAAAATCAGTACAAGTAAGACATGCTAAACTCTGTGATTTTTTATGATTTATGGAGGCATCACTTGGGCCCTGATTGCTTGTTTGCTCCCTCTTCTATTTGTAATTACTTGTTTTGGTTGATGCCTTAGAAATTTAGCCTTAGAAACTTCTAAAAGCCCGAACCCCTTTCCCTTTAGGATTAGTGTAAACACGTGATTTTTGACCCTCCCCGAGATTTTTTATATTTTTGGCATAAAATATTTAGTTTAGGCATAATATAGCTATTTTAGCTAATTTTGACTCTTTTACTTTATTTCTACCTTAAGATAAAAAATAACAAAAAAATATAGTTTTATTAATGTTTCGTAATCATTTTTAAATTTGAAAAATACAAAAATAGTACGTTATATTTTATCTTTTTATTAAAAACGAAAATTACAAAAATAATTTTTATTAATATTTTGTAGTCATTTTAAACTTAAAAAATATAAAAAATAGTTCTTTATATCTTTATTTTTATATAAAAAAAACAAGAATTATAAAACAAAAAAATAATATAATTAGTATTTTGTGGTAACTTTAATCTTGAAAAATATAAAAAATAACTTTGTTTTAATTATTAGTCTTATAGTTATTTTGCTTACGTGGTGATTAATTAATAACACCGTGTTACCATTCTCGGTTCCGGGCGAAGAATAATATTCGGGTTCAAACTACCCGGTTTTATAATTTTCGGATCTAGCCCATAATAATCCGAGTCCACCACACGTGGGAGACACGGAAAGAGCACGAGGAAAGACCCATCACCTTGGGTACCCAACCCACGTGAGGGCCATCACTCATAATTTTGAAAATATACACATAACACAACAAAACAAGAGGGTAATGACAAAGGGGACATTGTGTGGTGGGTTGCTTCATTTTATTAACATAGAATAATACATATTGAGAGGCTCTCACGTGAAAGGGGACCATGGATTATCTTCTCCAAAAATGAAGAGATATAAAAAAGAAAGAGAGGCAGTAAGAAAAGGGAGGCAGACGGCAAAAGAAAGGAAAAAAAGGGATTTGATAAAAAAGAAAAAAAAAGAAAAAAGAGAGAGAGGAGTAAACGGAAGAGACCTTCTTCTTGGTCTCTGACGGAAAGGAACGAAAAACGGCAGCAAAGGGAGATAACCAACAGAAGGAGCTCTTCGTCATCCAGCCGACGACAGTCACCAGTCACGCACCAGCTCCATCCTCCAGCAGCCTTAACCAGTCCGCTACCCCCGCTAACCACCAAGTCGACCAGCAGCTCCAACCTCCAGTCGTCACTGTCCAAACCAGCCACCAGCAGTCCGCCACCCCTTCAGATCGTCACCTTGGTCCTCACCCAAACTACCACCAGTCGACCGGCGACCACACACACAGTCGACGTCCAGCCCTTCATCTTCGCTGCCTAGACTCGCCGGAGACAACAACCACTGATGCCCGTCTTCTTCATCATCTCCATCTTCTTCGTCAACCAAGCACACGACCACTCTCCCCCATAAGCTTCATCGTCTTCCCCTTAAGCTGCACGCAGCAGAAACCAGACTTAGCAGAACCCGTAACACAGAATGGAAGCCATCTGCAACCTAACGCCTCCCACAAAAACGACCAAACAGCCATTCATTTTCCTTCACTAACCCGATTCCTCACTGCTCCTTCAGTTTCAAAGTTGTTTTCAGAAAATTGGAAAGAAAAAGTATGTGAGTGAAGAATCGAGTTTCATTGTCATTTTCCAGTTTTGGGTTCGTAAACGGGGTCGAGTTGAGGATTGAGGTCGTCGTTACAGTTCGAGGTTCGGGGTTTCTATTGCCGGAGTGTTTTCTGATCCGAATGAACGCATAGATTAATTCTTAGAAGATGAAGTCTCTCTTTTTGAAGTTTTTACGACTGTGTGCAAAGAATAATATTGAGTGGGCCTAGGCATTTGGTTGGTTCGAAGTAAGAATCTGTTCTTTCAAGATTATTGAATTCATTTGGACCTACATGTAAGTCTTTCATGCGTTATTTATTTTATTCAAGTTTCATATTAATTATTTTTGGTTATATGATCTCGTTGTTTCTGTAACTGTTCTATGTGGTTTTGAATCTGCTCGTGTGCACTCGAATTGGTTATAGTTGAGCACGATGTTGTCACATTATGGAAATTGGTTCGTTATTCTTTAAACGACGTAATTAGATTAAAGGAATCGGGGGTGCATTTCATGTGACCCGACTCCATATTTGAACAAGGTTAAATAAAGAGTGTCGTGAACCACAAGTGCATTTCATGTAGTGTGGCTTGCAACATGTTTTAAATAATCTTGAATTAACTCCTAAATAAATATAGCGGAATGTAGTTTGCTTTTAAATTAGAATTAGAGGTGTGCCTCGCCTAACAAAATTATACAAATCGCGGGGCCCTCATAAATGTATATGTAAAATATTTAGATCTCGAAATGTGCCGTTTCTTAGCGAATTTCCTAGCTTTCTCAAAAAATGTAAATAAGTAATCGCTCTAGGCGCGTATTTTAATAATTTTACCTTCTTAAATACGGGTGTGCATTTCATGCGGCCCAAATCCAAATCCCAAAATGTTGAATAAGAGTGTGTCGAGGATCCGGGTGCATTTCATGTGACGTGATTCGAAACATATTTTTAGGCAACATTCTCTTTCGTAAATAATAATAAATAAAAGCGGTAAAGGGATATTAATTGCATTAAGTACATAACTGTTAAAATCAGATAAATAAGCCGAATATGACAGTTAAGCGACCGTGCTAGAACCACGGAATTCGGGAATGCCTAACACCTTCTCCCGGGTTAACAGAATTCCTTATCCGGATTTCTGGTTCGCGGACCGTTAAATAGAGTCAAACCTTTCCTCAATTCGGGTTTCAAACCGGTGACTTGGGACACCATAAATCTCCCAAGTGGCGACTCCGAATCTCTCAATAAATGAATCCCGTTTTGGTTGTCCTTTAATTGGAAAAACTCTCTTTTATATTTTTGCACCCTCGCGGGTGCGGTAAAAAAGAGGTGTGACAGCTCTGGCGACTCCACTGGGGATATTTACCAGAACTTCGGTTCAGGGTTTAAGAATTCGAGCTCAGTTAAAAAGAATATTTTCAGAAATCAGTCTCCCTTTTATGAAGCCTGACTGATTGCAAGAGATTAATTTTGGCAACAGTTGTGAGAGTTTGGCATTTAAAATTTTTGCTAAGATCTTGCTCGATGGTAAGCAACCCCCACTTCCAACCGAGAGGTTGTGAGTTCGAGTCTCCCCAAGAGCAAGGTGGGAAGTTCTTGGAGGGAAGGATGTCGGGGTCTATTTGGAAACAACCTCTCTACCCCAGGGTAGGGGTAAGGTCTGCGTACACACTACCCTTGCATGTTTGTATTAATGTGCTAAATATTGTTTTTACTGCTTTGACATTTTGTGAACTGTACATATAAATTATGCCGGAACCAATCTCCTCTCCGAGTCTTCTAAATCATGAAGAAGGGTGCACTTCGTGTGACTTCTTTTCTGTATAGTGTCTAATTCCCACTTTAGAACGAGGTTTGGATAAGTTGCAAAACCGGTGAAGCCTCTGTATTCCCGGGTTGCTGCCTCCTCCTCGGCTCGAGTTGTCCGTTCGGGTAAGCCAGGTCTAGAACAATAAACCCGGGTTTTTAAACCTAGAATAACAAAGCTTCATGCCGGATCCCTAGTAGGAACGTTTATTTGCATCATGTTGCATTTGACTTAGGGGACTCAACACGGGGGTTGGGTCCGTCTAGGACAGGTGACCTGAAATGAAAAGACCATCCTGCTGCATCCTGTTTGTTTTATGCATATATTTGCTTCAGACTTGCAGGCTAACCGTTTTTTTTATATTGAGGAAAATGAAAAAAAATAGTCTCAAAATAGTTTGTTTTTTTTTACTTACTTAAAAAGAAAAAAAAAACATTTGTTGTAAAATAAAAAAATATGTGATTTCAAAATAGTTTGTTTTTTTTTTACTAAAAAAAAAAAAAGAAAAAAAATTTGTTTTAAACTTAAAAAAAAATGTGTGAGAAAAAATAATAAATAGTTTGTTTCCTTTAAAGACGTAGTTTATTTGACCGAACTACGCAGGTTTGATTCTCGCCATTAGGTGGGATACGTAGGCAACCCTCATCGGGTCCAACCACCCCTTCAAAAAATAAAAAAAAAATGTGTGTTTAATTTTGTCAATAAAATCAAAGTGATGCCGTTTTTGCAAATAACCGAATGTTCCGAAAGGACGCCGGAAGGTTGTTTTTTTTTGCAAAAATAGCCACTTTGAATCATTTTTAATAATTTGCGGGCACAACCTTGAAATATTCCTTGTGGAAATATTGCAAGGCCATAGCCGCAAAATCAAGTCCGGGTTCACACCCCTTTTGCAAAAAATAACCAAAAAAAAAATGTTAAATTTTTGATTTTGTTATAAATGAGTCGGGTGATGCTATTCTTGCTCAAAATAGTTGAAAGGTTGTATCCGCAAAATTAAGTTTGAGTCATCACTCGACTTTTCAAAAAATAATCACTTTATCAAATAAGCCATTACATGGCCGGTCCTTGCATAAATAGCCACTTTTGGCATTTGAACTTCTTCAGTCTTGTATTGGCCTGTGTCGGTGCTGAATGATGCCCCATAGGCCCCAGGATTAAATTTTGAATTTATATCTTCTTAAATAAAATTTTGCAAAAAGAGCCACTTTGTCTAAATAAGCCATTACATGGCCAATTTATGAAAAATAGTCTTGTGTTGGTTTATGGTGATGCCGAACGATGCCCCATGAGCCACAAGATGAAAAAAAAAATTTCAAGTTTATCTTTCTTAAATAAATTTTGCAAAAATAGTCATTTTGTCAAATAAGCCATTATGTGGCCAATTTTGTAGAAATAGTCATAACTGACACCAAAAAAAAATATATTCTTTTTCTTGTAGAAATCTCCTACACAAGTTTGTAGTTGGAGTCGGCTTCTATAATTTTCCTTCAAAGAAAAAAAAAAGAAATCAAAAAAAAAAAAAAAAGAAGAATGATCAAATGCCCTAACGCTAACGTGATGACTTCGCTTTGTTGTGTCCATTTACAGAAAGGTGGTTGGTTGTGGTTCTAAAATAACTCTTCCCTGTAAGACAAAGTCAGAGGACAATGGCAGAGAATCTCAAGACTGAGTGGGTTGACACCGATACCCGACAACAACTGGTTGAACGGAACCACGAGTTAGTAGAAGAGGTCAAGATATTGAGACAACACGTGGCTGATATGTATCGGGCGTGGATGGATGGAAAAGCACCACCTCCGCCACCACCTAGCTTCCTGGACTCTGTCCTTACCCGTACCATGAACCCGATGCCAGATGATCTCCCGCACTCTCCATATATACCCGCCTATCACAACTTCTCCAGCCATTCGAGTAACTCAATTACTCGTCCCCCAACTATGTTTTCACAACGCTACTCCCGTCCCCAACACCACTACTCTCCCCGGGACAACCAAAATCGTACTTCACCTTCCAGGTACCCCGCTCCACAAAAGGCTTACCAACCCCCACGAACATACCGGAAACCCCCCGGGTCAGGTTTCAGGCCAAATAAGGCGTTTAGGGAGGAAAGGTTGCTGAAGCGAGAAAAGGCGCTCACCCCTATCGGAGAGTCCTATGCAAGTCTGTTTGAAAAGTTAAAACATGTCGGCCTGATTACGCCGCTCCCCGAATACACTCCCGATCCACGTGCGAGAAGCTTCGATCCTACTGCACGATGTGCATACCATTCCAATGTCAGAGGGCACGATATTGAGAGTTGCCGTACCTTGAAAAAGGAAATAGAAAGAATGATTCAAAAAGGGTGGTTGATTGTGATCAATGACGATGACAGGGAGCACACGAATCCTCTGGGGGATGTATTGATTGAAGCTAAAAATGTTGAAGCAGATGGCAGCTTCGGCAATATTGATGCAGAACTTAGTGGCTAAAATGTTGTGCTTGGTAATTGGAAAGACACTCTGTCTTTTGGTCAGCTAGATGGAGCTTTGGTGTTTCGTTTTGTCGTCATTTTTGTTGTCCGAGTTATTTTCAGGGTTTTCTTGTGGTCAAACCCTTTTGTCCTAGCGATTTACTTTGGTCTTGCCCAGTTTTGTTTCAGGGCGGTACTCTAGTTTGTTTTGCTTGTTTTGTCATTGAACCATTTCGTCATTAGTTTAATGAAGCTTTCGGTCTTTTGTTACTTCCGGTCATTTTATTTAGTTCTTTTACCCTTTGGATTTGTCTTGTGCTCAAACGCCGAATCTAGTGACACGACATGCGCACACATAATTATGGCTTAATTCTAAAAGTTAATCATTAAGCAATTGGAAGATGATCGGGGCATCCAAAGGAAACAAAAACAACTTGAGACTATCTGGATCCTGAGTCATCTGAAACCAGGGCACGTAAAAAGGGAAACAGTCAAAGGCAAGCTGGCCAAAATTGACATGGGGTCGTTCATAATGAGAGTGTTGCCCAATAGTGCTTTAAAGATATGATGAATACTAATTGTGCCGTTTACGCTTGGCATGTTTTGAAGATTGGAATGACAAAGGCGTTTTGTTCTGCTATCCAAACACTTTATCCATCGTCAACCCTTTGAGCCTGAATTTAAATTCTTTCATATCCCTCCTTCGGAATTAGTTGCAAAGACTAGAAACACAAGTTTGAAAGGCAAAAGAAGAAAGGGATAAAGAAAAGTAAAGAAAAAGAAAACAACAAAAAGAGATAAAGAAAAGAAAAAGAAAAAAAGTGTGGAAAAAGAAATTTGAAAAGAGGAATTGGGAACTACGTTTGACCTGATTCCTTAAAAAGGATACGTAGGCGCTTCACAGCTCGGTCATAGTGTAAATAAAAATCCCCAAGCTAGAAACTGGGGCAATAAAAGTTATGTTTATGTAGACTCCGAAGGTTGTAATTTTGAACCCATTTTGTTTTGTTTCGAGCCTTTAATACCATTTCTTTCTAACCTTATCCGAACCCACATTACGGTCCAAAGAAAGACCTTTTGACCAATCTTCAAAAGAGGCTAAGCTAGGCAAATAAGAGAAGTTTCCTCGGGACATAACACTCTGATTCCCGGCAGAAAGACTCCGATCTCCAGCAGAAAATAGGAGAGTCTTGGCGGTGACACCCCAATCCCCAGCTAAAAGTGATACAAATGAGAGAGTCTTACCGGTGAAAACCTTCACAGGCACCATAAGACGACGAAAGCTGAGAGAAAATCAAAATAAGAGAGGCTTGAAAGTGAAAACCCTTCGGGCACTACAAGTCGAATAAAGGTGATAATCAGGTGGAAATCACGAGACAGAAATCGTGAAAGGCAATTAACGACGAAGGATAGACCATATGTGCATGTCATGACCAGTGGAGTTGGTATTCGCGTTTGATAAGTTTTTATAGATATTTCTTGCTAGAGAGTCATTTTCTTTTTCCTTTGTCTTCTATTTTGTTTCTTTTGTTTCTTTTTATCTTTCTCATTTTTTCCCATCAAAGTCTGTCTAGTCAGAACAAGTGAGAAATGACTTCAAAACTCGCCACCAACTTTCCAATTATTATGCAAAGCAAGGAAATGCCATTGACGGCAGAGAAGTAGGATGCGAAGAAGATTATTAAACTGGGGCAGAAAATTTTCTTTTCGGTTTGAAAATTTTCTGGAAGTCAATACCCACTTGGGGAAGAAGGAAAGTCTTAAGGGAAATGGTCTTCGAACTAGTGTCATCCTCAACAACCTTCAAGAAGAGTGAAACACCAATTTTGAGGAAATGAAAATCTACCGGCAGTGTTATCTTCAGCAAGTTCCGAGGTGGTCGGACAACACAGAGTGGTAAAGGAAGAAAGGAAATCTCATCTTCAACAAAATAACCCCCAGCAAGTTGAGAAACACAGAACGGGGAAGGGATAAATGGAAAAACCCATCCCCAGCATGAATATCATCAAATAATAACATCCCCAGCAAGTTCTGATAATGAAACACAGAGCAGGGAAAGAGGAGGAGAACCATCCCCAGCAGGAGCACCACAACCAGCCACCACATTTTAAAACTAACCAATTTTTCTTTGATTTGAAACAGGGAAAAAAGGGGTTGTCGGCAGCAAAGCATGCCACGAAGAAGATTCTCAAACTGGGGCAGAAAATTTTCTCCTGTTGCGAAAATTTTCTCGAAACCAAATACTTGGTTAGGGAAAGAAGCTAGATAACGCGAGGAAATGATCTTTGAACCCGGTTATCCCAGCAGATTTGAAAGAAAGAAAACAACAAGCTGTGATAGATGAAATTATACCCCCAACAGACGGGACAAGACGAGGAAGCTTGCGTTCCGAAAGGCAAGAAGCCGGTATCACCCTCAGCAGTCCTCGGAAAATGAAACATTGATTTCGAGATTTCACCGGCAGCATTATATCCTACAAGTTTTTCAAGGGAGCGAAGCGCGAGCCCCGAAGGAGGTTTGGCAAGTTAAAGGGGATCCCCCGACAGGGTAATCCCCAGCTGATGACACTTCAATCCCCAGCGATCTCGAGAGAGAATAAAGGTTCCGAAGGAAGTAGAAAAGGAGGAAATAAAGAAGATTTTCCCCAGCAGCATTACCCCAGCAGGTAAGTAATTAGTTCCAAAGACATCCCCAGCAGTCAGGAGGGAAAGCAACACGACCCAGGAGGAAAGCAGTTCCGAAACAAGGTGATTTAGGAGAAATGATGGCTCAAGAGTCGATGCAGCAAGAATAAAATGGTACAAGAAGAGAGGAATGGCGTTTAATTTTCGGAGTTGATGATTGAAGTCAGGAGCCCGCCTGAAGAGAGGAATGGCGATTTATTTTCAAAAGATGTTGTTGAAGTCGGGAGCCCGCCTGAAGAGAGGAATGGCGATTTATTTTCAAAAGATGTTGTTGAAGTCAGGAGCCCGCCTGAAGAGAGGAATGGCAATTTATTTTCAAAAGATGTTGTTGAAGTCAGGAGCCCGCCTGAAGAGAGGAATGGCGTTTATTTTCAAAAGATGTTGTTGAAGTCAGGAGCCCGCCTGAAGAGAGGAATGGCGATTTATTTTCAAAAGATGTTGTTGAAGTCAGGAGCCCGCCTGAAGAGAGGAATGGCGATTTATTTTCAAAAGATGTTGTTGAAGTCAGGAGCCCGCCTGAAGAGAGGAATGGCGTTTAATTTTCAGAGTTGATGATTGAAGTCAGGAGCCCGCCTGAAGAGAGGAATGGCGTTTATTTTCAAAAGATGTTGTTGAAGTCAGGAGCCCGCCTGAAGAGAGGAATGGCGATTTATTTTCAAAAGATGTTGTTGAAGTCAGGAGCCCGCCTGAAGAGAGGAATGGCGTTTATTTTCAAAAGATGTTGTTGAAGTCGGGAGCCCGCCCGAAGAGAGGAATGGCGATTTATTTTCAAAAGTTGATGATTGAAGTCAGGAGCCCGCCTGAAGAGAGGAATGGCGTTTATTTTCAAAAGATGTTGTTAAAGTCAGAAGCCCGCCAGAAAAGCAGAACGCCGTCTCAGTTTCCAAGATTTGATAAGGATGGTGAACAATCGAAAGTGACATAGTGTATATTTTCAAAAGATGTTGTTGAAGTCGGGAGCCCGCCCGAAGAGAGGAATGGCGATTTATTTTCAAAAGTTGATGATTGAAGTCAGGAGCCCGCCTGAAGAGAGGAATGGCGATTTATTTTCAAAAGATGTTGTTGAAGTCGGGAGCCCGCCTGAAGAGAGGAATGGCGATTTATTTTCAAAAGATGTTGTTGAAGTCAGGAGCCCGCCTGAAGAGAGGAATGGCGTTTATTTTCAAAAGATGTTGTTGAAGTCGGGAGCCCGCCTGGAGAATGGAGTGGCGATTTAATTTTGAAAAGATGTTGTTGAAGTCAGGAGCCCGCCTGAAGAGAGGAATGGCGTTTATTTTCAAAAGATGTTGTTGAAGTCGGGAGCCCGCCCGAAGAGAGGAATGGCGATTTATTTTCAAAAGTTGATGATTGAAGTCAGGAGCCCGCCTGAAGAGAGGAATGGCGTTTATTTTCAAAAGATGTTGTTGAAGTCGGGAGCCCGCCCGAAGAGAGGAATGGCGATTTATTTTCAAAAGTTGATGATTGAAGTCAGGAGCCCGCCTGAAGAGAGGAATGGCGTTTATTTTCAAAAGATGTTGTTGAAGTCGGGAGCCCGCCCGAAGAGAGGAATGGCGATTTATTTTCAAAAGTTGATGATTGAAGTCAGGAGCCCGCCTGAAGAGAGGAATGGCGTTTATTTTCAAAAGATGTTGTTGAAGTCGGGAGCCCGCCCGAAGAGAGGAATGGCGATTTATTTTCAAAAGTTGATGATTGAAGTCAGGAGCCCGCCTGAAGAGAGGAATGGCGATTTATTTTCAAAAGATGTTGTTGAAGTCGGGAGCCCGCCTGAAGAGAGGAATGGCGTTTAATTTTCGGAGTTGATGATTGAAGTCAGGAGCCCGCCTGAAGAGAGGAATGGCGATTTATTTTCAAAAGTGTTGTTGAAGTCAGGAGCCCGCCTGAAGAGAGGAATGGCGTTTTATTTTTCAAAAGATAATGTCGGAGTCAGGGAGCCCACCTGAAGAATGGAGTGGCGATTTATTTTGAAGTTGTAGTTGAAGTCAGGGAGCCCGCCTGAAGAATGGAGTGACGATTTATTTTGAAGCGGTTGAGCGTAACAGAAATCCCCGGCATAAATCCAAGTTCATAAGGAGAGGGAAGGCAACATGGATCAGAAAGATAGATTCAGACTTCGACGGAAAACGAGTCGAAGATCGCAAGGAGGAGGGCAACAAGGATCAGAAAAGATATATTCAGACTTCGAAGGATAATAGTTCGAAGATCACAAGTAAGGGAATTCACTTCGGAGTGCAATGCAAGTTAGCAACAAAAGAAACTTGCGACCAGAATGCGAGTCAACAGTCCGAGATAATCAACAGAAGTTAGTCACAATGAAAAGGCAAATAGTTAATCCAAGTGCAAAAGTTGAGGAAAGATGTGGTGTGCTCAAGACATGGCCGAGGTCACGAGCATTGCATACCTGGTCTTGACCCGAAGAGCAACACCTGCAACTAGCAAGTATCAAGGTTCAAATTTAGAGTCCGCATGAAGCACCAACCAATACTCAAGATCAAGCTTCAGAAGACTTATAGATAGGAATCTTGTAACTAGTAGCTGATAGGCCTAGTTAGTCTTTCTCATGTTTTGATTTTTGTTGTAATAGCAGGACCACGGACCGGAACCTTGACGGAACGGCACCTCGACTGGCTCTCCACCTCGGTATACCCCTTCCTCACTCACTTCTGAACTACACGTGGCCTGATTCCTTTATAGCCAAGGATATGTAGGCAGCTCAGATACAAGGGCTCGGTCACATCCCTTTCCTTTTAGTTTAGTCCCTCCGAATAAGGGTCGGGTCAAAAAACACTTGTCTAGTCGTTCTTTGTCTGAAAACTCTTTGTGTTTTCAGTCAAAGAGGGGCAGCTGTAAACACGTGATTTTTGACCCTCCCCGAGATTTTTTATATTTTTAGCATAAAATATTTAGTTCAGGCATAATATAGCTATTTTAGCTAATTTTGACTCTTTTACTTTATTTCTACCTTAAGATAAAAAATAACAAAAAATATAGTTTTATTAATGTTTCGTAATCATTTTTAAATTTGAAAAATACAAAAATAGTACGTTATATTTTATCTTTTTATTAAAAACGAAAATTACAAAAATAATTTTTATTAATATTTTGTAGTCATTTTAAACTTAAAAAATATAAAAAATAGTTCTTTATATCTTTATTTTTATATAAAAAAAAACAAGAATTATAAAACAAAAAAATAATATAATTAGTATTTTGTGGTAACTTTAATCTTGAAAAATATAAAAAATAACTTTGTTTTAATTATTAGTCTTATAGTTATTTTGCTTACGTGGTGATTAATTAATAACACCGTGTTACCATTCTCGGTTCCGGGCGAAGAATAATATTCGGGTTCAAACTACCCGGTTTTATAATTTTCGGATCTAGCCCATAATAATCCGAGTCCACCACACGTGGGAGACACGGAAAGAGCACGAGGAAAGACCCATCACCTTGGGTACCCAACCCACGTGAGGGCCATCACTCATAATTTTGAAAATATACACATAACACAACAAAACAAGAGGGTAATGACAAAGGGGACATTGTGTGGTGGGTTGCTTCATTTTATTAACATAGAATAATACATATTGAGAGGCTCTCACGTGAAAGGGGACCATGGATTATCTTCTCCAAAAATGAAGAGATATAAAAAAGAAAGAGAGGCAGTAAGAAAAGGGAGGCAGACGGCAAAAGAAAGGAAAAAAAGGGATTTGATAAAAAAGAAAAAAAAAGAAAAAAGAGAGAGAGGAGTAAACGGAAGAGACCTTCTTCTTGGTCTCTGACGGAAAGGAACGAAAAACGGCAGCAAAGGGAGATAACCAACAGAAGGAGCTCTTCGTCATCCAGCCGACGACAGTCACCAGTCACGCACCAGCTCCATCCTCCAGCAGCCTTAACCAGTCCGCTACCCCCGCTAACCACCAAGTCGACCAGCAGCTCCAACCTCCAGTCGTCACTGTCCAAACCAGCCACCAGCAGTCCGCCACCCCTTCAGATCGTCACCTTGGTCCTCACCCAAACTACCACCAGTCGACCGGCGACCACACACACAGTCGACGTCCAGCCCTTCATCTTCGCTGCCTAGACTCGCCGGAGACAACAACCACTGATGCCCGTCTTCTTCATCATCTCCATCTTCTTCGTCAACCAAGCACACGACCACTCTCCCCCATAAGCTTCATCGTCTTCCCCTTAAGTTGCACGCAGCAGAAACCAGACTTAGCAGAACCCGTAACACAGAATGGAAGCCATCTGCAACCTAACGCCTCCCACAAAAACGACCAAACAGCCATTCATTTTCCTTCACTAACCCGATTCCTCACTGCTCCTTCAGTTTCAAAGTTGTTTTCAGAAAATTGGAAAGAAAAAGTATGTGAGTGAAGAATCGAGTTTCATTGTCATTTTCCAGTTTTGGGTTCGTAAACGGGGTCGAGTTGAGGATTGAGGTCGTCGTTACAGTTCGAGGTTCGGGGTTTCTATTGCGGAGTGTTTTCTGATCCGAATGAACGCATAGATTAATTCTTAGAAGATGAAGTCTCTCTTTTGAAGTTTTTTACGACTGTGTGCAAAGAATAATATTGAGTGGGCCTAGGCATTTGGTTGGTTCGAAGTAAGAATCTGTTCTTTCAAGATTATTGAATTCATTTGGACCTACATGTAAGTCTTTCATGCGTTATTTATTTTATTCAAGTTTCATATTAATTATTTTTGGTTATATGATCTCGTTGTTTCTGTAACTGTTCTATGTGGTTTTGAATCTGCTCGTGTGCACTCGAATTGGTTATAGTTGAGCACGATGTTGTCACATTATGGAAATTGGTTCGTTATTCTTTAAACGACGTAATTAGATTAAAGGAATCGGGGGTGCATTTCATGTGACCCGACTCCATATTTGAACAAGGTTAAATAAAGAGTGTCGTGAACCACAAGTGCATTTCATGTAGTGTGGCTTGCAACATGTTTTAAATAATCTTGAATTAACTCCTAAATAAATATAGCGGAATGTAGTTTGCTTTTAAATTAGAATTAGAGGTGTGCCTCGCCTAACAAAATTATACAAATCGCGGGGCCCTCATAAATGTATATGTAAAATATTTAGATCTCGAAATGTGCCGTTTCTTAGCGAATTTCCTAGCTTTCTCAAAAAATGTAAATAAGTAATCGCTCTAGGCGCGTATTTTAATAATTTTACCTTCTTAAATACGGGTGTGCATTTCATGCGGCCCAAATCCAAATCCCAAAATGTTGAATAAGAGTGTGTCGAGGATCCGGGTGCATTTCATGTGACGTGATTCGAAACATATTTTTAGGCAACATTCTCTTTCGTAAATAATAATAATAAAAGCGGTAAAAGGATATTAATTTGCATTAAGTACATAACTGTAAAAAATCAGATAAATAAGCCGAATATGACGGTTAAGCGACCGTGCTAGAACCACGGAATTCGGGAATGCCTAACACCTTCTCCCGGGTTAACAGAATTCCTTATCCGGATTTCTGGTTCGCGGACCGTTAAATAGAGTCAAACCTTTCCTCAATTCGGGTTTCAAACCGGTGACTTGGGACACCATAAATCTCCCAAGTGGCGACTCCGAATCTCTCAATAAATGAATCCCGTTTTGGTTGTCCTTTAATTGGAAAAACTCTCTTTTATATTTTTGCACCCTCGCGGGTGCGGTAAAAAAGAGGTGTGACAGTGTGTGCTGTTTTTGTCTTTAGGAGTATAGGATTGGGATGGGTAATAACATGCAATAAGTAAACGATACCATGTTGCGCTTTAATACCTCAACGGGGTGGAAGGGTAGATATGTAGATGATGATTATACGATAACACTGTGCATACAATTGGGTACTGATGTTGTGCGAATGATCCATGTAATATATAAACCTAGGACTCCCTCCCTCTTTATTAGTTTTAATAAATTGCAGAACTTTAAAAGTTCCCAATCTTCACCTTCGTTTCTTGTACTTTTTTAGTTACTTGCATCAATTATCGAATGAAAAAAGCGTTCATCCTGGATTCTCTTCCTCAAGAAAAATGTCTATCAATTGATCCCTATTCATTCGGTCAAAGTCTCCACTTTTCACGCCCCTCTACTAAGAGATGCACCATGTTGATAGGAATCGGCAAAGACCTTCTTGTACACGTCCTCGAGGGCAGCATTCATGGCAATCATCACTACTTTCTCCCGAGGGCATGGTATGGCTTTGTTCTTGGTCTTGTTTAATAGATGTCGAGTGCCGCTTTTCCCCGTCCGAGAATCTCCATCTGCTTTAATCACAGAAACTATTTTCCTTTCAAATTTCAGCACTTATAAACCCTTTTGTGTTTCTTATTTGTAACAGTTTCTCTTGCAATGCTTGCTTGTTTACTTGTTTGTTTGCATTTAAAGTCACAATTGTAGCATGGATGAAAACCACACTAATGGATCTTGAGGGGTGCCAAACACCTTTCCCTCGAGATAATTTCTAGACCTTACCCAAACTCTAGTTTTCATCTCAAATTCTTTTAAAAAAATATCCTAATGCACTATAATCATTAGGTGGCGACTTTTCAAACTCAAAAAACCAATTCCTTAACGAAAATAGAGTTGTCTTCTCAAATGTCATTCTGCTTTAGGAAAAAGGGACATCGACATAGATCCTAGAAAGTTTCTCATCTATCAAGAGAATCATATACTCATATTGAGTATGCGAATTACTTGAAAGATAATCCCCCGATATTAAAGTAAAAGATGGAGACCAACCCAAGTATATTTTCACAAAATAATAGGCAAGCATATTGTGAATTCATAAAATAATAGTAGCAAAATACTTTCTAAATCTTAGAATCTTACTTGTTTAAAAGAAAGAAATATAGGGTAACTGATGATAGATGGAGAGTGAGAGAGAAGCGTCACTCTATGCACATAAGATGAAGAAGCAAGTGTGAAACTTTGCAAAAATAAAGCTTATTGTTGAGTGAATCTTTGCGGAAATCAAGTCATATTGTTTTATAAAGAGTCTGAACTGTAGCAGGGCTTTGTTATGGGTCTGACTCGGCTAGATCCATTTAGACTTATTAAGAACTTTTAAAAGTGAAAAAATAACTGGACTTAATGAGTTGGTATTAATAATTAGGGTTAAGATCTAAAAACTAAATATATTTAATGAGCTAGATCTGAATGAATAAGATTCAAACCTCCATTAAGTGTAAATAATGAGCCATTAGTTTTATTAAGATGTTATTATCTATATTCATTATTAATTGGCATCCCCGCCTACGGTTATCAACTTTCAACATGACGTCCACCACCACCATCATCAATCATAACTGACACTATTATCGTCAACCATCACCCATCATCCCCGCTACCTCAACTACCATCATTCTCATTCACAACTACAAACTCATTCACCTCAACTACTACAACTAACCAACTTATCACCATCAACAACTATAATTGGCACTGTCCATCATTATAAACCACCACTAACTTCCTCAATCATGACCACAACCACCTCCGCCGCCCATCATTATATATGATTACACCCCACCACCACCATCCTCAAACGATAACTGCTATCACTATTAATGACCACTAGCCACTACCTAAAATTACCACAAATCACTACATATAGTGAGCATTATTAATTAGTATTTTATTTGAATTTTATATTTATTTAATTCTCAAATAGAGATAAATTTTATACATTCGCATGTTAAAAATCGAACAGTCTTAATCATTTAATATTCAAATTTTAATACACATCTTAATATTTAGAACTATATTCAGTATTCAGATATCTTAATCTTAATGAATATCTTAATATTCAGATTCAAATATTTTAATCTTAAAAAAATAAATGTGGCTTAAGGTATGATAATACCTATATCCTTACCGGTACCCAATTATACTGCTTTATAGGTGGGTTGGGGGTGACGGATTTATTGTGAATGGTGAGAGTGCTTGACCCGATTTAGTACCCTTAGTACCAGTACCATAAGTACCCTAGAGGTACCGTATCGGTACCCAATGATTTATTATATAAATATAAAATCTAGTTGTTTTGTACCATTAGCCAACGATTATTTTTGCCTCACTAGCCCTCCATCATGTCCCTACCCCTAACTTATGTTTTTAACCCCTAAGTTTGTTCAAATACTTTGGTCATATTTTAAAACTATAAATACCCCATTTCATTTTTTGAAATTTTCATTCAAAAACTCTCATATGTCGTTCTAATTCTCTATCTCGTTCTATCTCAAATTGCAATTAACGTCGGTGTTTGGTGCATTTTTACCAACTCATAATAATTTTCGTATTTATTTTTGTTAAATTCGTGTTGCTATTTGTTGTAATTTTAATCCTTTATTATTAAAAATATCCCCTAAATTGGTAAAAAAAAATATGTAATAGATCTACTAAGGATAATGCTTGCGAGGGGTTTCCTAGTTTGAAATAAATCTTAACCAGTTTGGGTTTAGTAGTTACATATAAGAAATGTATAATCTTACTTTTTCAAAATTTTCTAGAAAATTGTTAGAAATAATATTTGTGATGACGAGTTACTGAAAATTTGAAGAGAGGAAACTTTGGTCTTCAAGAAATAATTCAAGAAGACAACGATGCATGTAATAAAATACTATTTACCGGAGACATCAAGGACTCATAAGAACAAGTGCTATTAATTTCAAGCAAAGAACTAATAGAAGTTATTGAAAATTTTCGTAAATTAATTAAAAAAAATATGTAATTTATTTTTACAAGTATTGAATTTTTTTCATCAATTAAAATTTATTTGTATTTAAATATACATATTTTTAATCTTTAATTTAAAATTACTCCTAAGTACTAGTACCGCACCCTTAAGTACCGCATCCTTAGGACCGGTTGGGGTAGAGTTGTTTATCGAGCGGATTGGGCGGTTATTTACTTTTAATGGTTTGGCTTATTGGTTATCGACTTTTAAATGTATTTATCCGCTAGCCACCCGATAAGATATCGGGCGGATTGGTAGCGCTTTAGCTCTTATCGGACGGTTTATCAGCCTAATTAGAAATGTGTTAAATTTGTTAGGAATCAATTCCCTGCAATAAGATTAAGAAGAACATTTTTAGAACATATAATAAAAAGTTAAATCAATGTTATACAGGATGTAAACTAAAGTGTCATGCTTAGATAAATGTGTCTAGAACCTACATTTTTGTAACAATTCGATCCGTCATTACGGGAGTTACCGTACCTTTTTCTCCATTTTATGCTTCTATATATTTCATTATATGTGTTTGGAGAATTTGAAGTAATTCGGATAGAGTTCGGTTAGAAATGATGCAATTAGTCTCTTTATGGGAAGGTTAGTTGGGAAAAGTCAATTGAATGTTGACTTATGAGTTAGAGGGCTCGGAATGGATTTTTGATAATTTGACTAGTTTCGGTGGATGATTTGTAACTTAGGAGCGCAATCAGAATTGAATTTGGAGATCCGGTGTAGAATTAGGCTTGAATTGGCTAAGGTTTGATTTTGGCGAATTCCGGTTGATAGCTGAAATTTTGATCCGAGGGTCGGAATAGAATTTTGAGAGTTGTTGTAGCTTTGACATATGATTTTTTTATGTGTGCGCAAAAGTTCAGGTCATTCGGACGTCGTTTGGTTGGGTTTTTGATCGAATGCGTGTTTCGGAAGTTTTTGAAGAACTTAGGCTTGAATCCGACGTGAATTGACGATTTCAGTGTTGTTAGGTGTGTTTTGATGATTGGAACAAGTTTGGATGATGTTTTGGGATATGTTGGTGCCTTTGGTTGAGGTCCCAGGGGTCTCGGTGTGTTTCGAGTTGTGATCACGCTCTTATTTGATGTTTCAACGTCGTATATTTCGACATAAAGGGGTACCATATAGAACAAATGAGCTCCGATTACTATTTTGAATGAAGCATTAGATCCATATCGTAATTACGAACTTGTAGCAAAAAGAATCATCAAATTTGGACATCGTATGAGGATTTTATAGCCATTTTACTAAGGTTGCCCGAATTTTCAGGTTAATGACGAAATTGCCCTGACGGCGTATTAAAAACTTGCACTATTTGTAAATCTTAAAACCTACATATCTCCTTCATTATAAGGTCAAATTGAGTGATTCAAAAGCCTAAATTCATTATAATTTCACAAGGAATCCATTTGGAGCAGTAACACGCGTGAAGAATATACTTATAATGAGCATGTCGAATTTTCTTCCAATTTTAGAACGGGAAGAAGCTTTTGAGGTGATTTTTTAAGAGAGAATTCGTGGGATTTCATGAGGTAAGAGCTCTTAGACTCGGATTATGTTGTTATGATGTAAAAAGTTAGATTAAACACTAAAAACCAAAGATTTAAGGGGTAAAAATGGAGGTTAGGGTTTGAAACCTAAGAAGGTGTAAAGTTAGAATTTGAGGGGTCAGACGGACATCGATTTTGATGAACTTTATATGTATGGACTCGTGGTGAGACGAGGAATTCATTGGTATAATTTTCATAATTTTTCGAGAAGCGAGCCCGGGGATCGAGTTATACCAACTTCGTGAATTTTAGTACTTTTCGAGTATTTTTGATTGGGTTATATTTCTTTGACCCATATTTATGTATTCGTTGTGGTTTTGACTATATTTGACGCGCAAGGAGGTCAATACGAAAGGAAAAGGCATTGCGGATGAGTCTACAACCGGTTAGAGGTGAGTAGTAGGTGTATATGATGGCATGAGGGTTTGAAACCCCGGCTTATCACATTATGACGCTATTTAGGGCATGACTCGTGCCCCATAGCAGGTGCAGGATTGTTTATGACTAGGGATTGTGACTTGGTCCATCCCGAACAAGAATAATGTTATACTAAAAATTGATACGCACCCTCTGTTGTATATATTTGGGCTTATTGTCATGTTTGGGGCATTGTGCTGACCTGTAGTATCCTTAGAGGATGAATATCATTGTGATAGCATGATTTGTAAAATTATTTATCTTAGTCTTGTGTTTAATCACTATTATGAACTGCTAAGTCACTTTTCTTGAAATTAAATTACTGAGTATATTCCTTTTTATGAATTAGACATTGGGAAAAGTAAATTGAAACTGTTATGTGACTCATATGCATATTGTGGACTGAGTACGGATCGGGCTGCACGCCGCAGCGAATATTATGACTGAATATGGATCAGGCTGCATGCCGTAGCAAATATTATGACTGAATATGGATCGGGCTGCACGCCGCAGCGAATGCTATGATTAAATTGCACTTATGCTGAAGGAGCCCCTCCGGAGTCTGTACACACCCCCAGTAAACGTCGTCAACGTTAAATGGATCGGGCTACGTGCCATAGCGTCATATGCATTACATTGCGTTGCATTCATGCATTGTTATTTACTTGTGCTAACTGTTATTAGTTGTTGTTGCTGGTTTGTAGTAGGATATCAGACTGTTAGTTTTAGCTTTGCTTTGTGGCATTTCGTGGATTTCTTATCTTCGGACATTTTATATGCTTATTACTCACTGAGTACTTAGTACTCACCCCTACTCCCTGCACCTTGTGTGCATATTCAGGTACACCAAAGGCTAGCTGAGCAATCTCGTTTCCAGAGTTATCAGAGTTATTGAGGTAGCTGCTTGACATTCGCAGGACGTGGCTTCTCTTCTTATTCCATCTTTTATTTATATATACATTTTCATTCTTGAGTATTTCGTTCAGATATTATTATCCGGTTTTGTTTAGATGCTCTAGACTCGTGACCCCGGGTCTTTGGGAGATTATATAGTTTATCTTCTATCTATCAGTTAAGCATTTAACTTTATTGTTTATAATAATATTCAAGTAATTGGTTTGAGCTTCATGCTCGGGATGAGAGTGTAAATGGTCGGGCTTGCCTAGCAGTTGTGTTGGGCGCTATCATGACTGGAATTGGGTCCGTAACAATTTTATTGGTTCATCTTAGGTGAATCCGTGCAAACAGACTCATTTAACTTTTCCATTATTACATTTTACTTAGAAAAGGAATAAAATGGTGGGAAGATTATGGCTCAATTCCAAATGAAACGTCAAATGATTTAGAGAATATACGTTTGGAAAGAGAGACAAACCTTAAACTCTACAAAATTTCCGCCAAAAATGTCCCAATTTTCGGCGAGACGGAGATGGTGGCTATGACGAGAGGGAGAGTGATACGGCGGTGAGAGGGTGAGATGGAGTGGGCATTAGGGTTTCTGTTCTGATTATTTAGGAATAAGGTGTTAGAACATAGAGATAGAGTACTGGAAGAGTGGAAGACTGAAGTGGAAAGGGTATATATATATATATATATATATATATATATATATATATATATATATATATATATATATATATATATATATATATATATATATTCATTCTTAACAGGTTAATGAATTATCCGTTAAAAAAATTGAATAATTCGCCCCCAAACCAATAATCCGTTACTGAAAAAAATTTAATATGTTCCCCATCCGTTAAACCCTTAACCCAATACCAATAAGCCATTAAATTTTAATTTTTTATTTCAATTCAATTTTGAACATTCCAA
This sequence comes from Nicotiana noctiflora, assembly GCA_032618575.1. NCBI lineage: Eukaryota > Viridiplantae > Streptophyta > Magnoliopsida > Solanales > Solanaceae > Nicotiana > Nicotiana noctiflora. The sequence continues at coordinate 14,927 of JASVEL010000758.1, read as the reverse complement.
GATAGGGGTACTTGTAGAGTATCAAAAAAATTACCCTTTACCCATATCTTTAAAGACCATCAAGAATAGTACTTTTAAGGAACCTTCCCCTTCTAATTACCCTTACCCTACTCTAAACTCTTAATGTCCCAGTCGCCTCCTTAAGATCGTCCTACGATAAAGTGCGACACGGTGTCAACATTCTTGTGTATCAGGATTTAAACTTTTTACGTGAATTAGACTGACTTTTCAGGTGCCCCAATTTAGGTGTTATCATTCATACATTAAAGTAAGAGTGGCAAACGGGCGAATATGGTTCGGATCGAAAACGGACAATAAAAAATCAGATAAATTATTCTTCTCGATCCATATTTTATACGAATAAAAAAATAAATTAATCGGCGGATAAATATAAGTAACGTATTATCATGACTTTTCGCATATAATCACTTTTGGGAGATTTCTTAATCGCCCTTAACTTGAGGAACCCCCAACTCAGTTTTACAAATGCAAAAGTTAGACTTAGACCCAATGATTATCCATTGGTTATCCATTTTTAAATGAATAATATGATTTTAATCCGTATTTAACACGTTTTTAAAAAAGTTTATTATCTAACTTATTTTTTAAAGAATAATATGGGTGATTAATTATTTTCTTTTATTCATTTTGCCACCCCTACATTAATGATGTAACGAACTAACTACTACTGTTTCTTGGTTTTCGGTAATGGTCTTCGTTTAAAAAGCTTTCATCTAATGAAGGCAAATATAAATCAAATTCCGTTCTTGAACGCGCACCGTGACCTAAAATAGGAAAAATTAGAATTTAAGATTCCCATGGTGGCTCAACCAGATTTGCGTAGTTCAGCAAGGATCTACGTAGAAGAAATAGTACTAACAATTTCTATTGAGACTCAGCCGAGTAGTTGCTATAATTTTTGTGCATTTTAAAAAATTGGAATGAGATGTGGATTAGTAGTTGAATAGAAAAAAAAATCATGATTATAAAAAAATTTATTAGAATGAGTACATTCCGTGGATGCAGAATGCTATAATTACAGTAAAAACAGTACTTTCTAGCCAGTTTTCGGCTCGGTCAATCAAATATAGTCAGCATTTACCAAGTCAATAAAAATTAAAATTTTTACCTTCCTATACCATATATGAAACCTTATTACCTTTGATGTTTAAGGTTTGATTTAATTACAAACCCGTATACCAAATTACTAATCATATACCATACTTAATTAAGGGTCTAATTAATGGGCACTTTTTACTCCTTAATTAAAGGAAACCATTATGGCCACATTCTGCTGAAGAGAATCCCATCTTGGTTGAGACTAGATCTTCATCCAACACAGTGCAGCAATAAGGCAGCCTCGCTGAACGGATGACTATTTGTGATTCCAAAACCTCTTCTCTTTCCTGAAGCCAAGCTGGACATTGCTGCTTGCTAAAAGATGTGCAACCCGATCAATTCTCTTTCAGACTGACAGTCTAGCACAATAGAGGCGGTCTCCTTTTTGGTGTTGTGGTGATATTTATAGAAGAATCTTCAGCCAGCATGAACATCTAACAGATGGGATGTTTACTCATTCCAAAAATCTGCCAACAAAAATTTGAATTCTACAATTTGAATTCAGCTCGCCGAAACTCTTATTAGTTGAATCTGTTCTTATTTTTAGGAGTTGTTCGTTCTTTTTTTTTCTTTTCAACATTTAAATTGTAGTCTTAGAGAGAAATACGCAGATTTGAATCTATTAAATTTGATCACATACAGTATTTACAATATATCTACATTTTATCTACAATATATCTACAAATTAACTATAAACTATAAGTAAACTACAATTTGTCTATAATTTATCTACAACCTGGAGATACTGTATATTAAAATATTTTTTCCTGCACCAAATAAAGAAATTGTAGTCAAATTGTAGATATATGTAGTAAATTTGTAGAAAATATCAAAAAATTAAATTCTACAATTTGAATTCAGCTCGCCGAAGCTCTTATTAGTTGAATCTGTTCTTATGAGTTGTTCGTTTTTTTTTTTCGAGATTTAAATTGTAGTCCTAGAGAGAAATACACAGATTTGAATTCCTTTCCCTTTTAAAAATTGATTTTAATGTAGAATCAATTAATCCCAAGATTATCTCCTTATTTTTAGCGAGTTAATTTAGAATCAATTAATCCCAAGATTCTCTTCTTATTTTTAGCGCGTTAATTATGGAAGATTCTGCTAAATTAATCGCGTATTAAACAAATAGTACAGAAATTGTAGGAAAAATGTGGACAGGGCGGATAATTTAGATACTATACACATTTTTGGTAATAAAGTTTCATATATGGTATAGATAGGAAAAAATCTCATAAAAATTAGCTATTATTTTGCTGCAAGATAGACCGGTCCAACGTAATATACTAAAGTTCGGTGCACTTGTATATGAACTTCCAGCATATTATGCTGGACCGATATACTTTGCTGGCCTTCAATATATTATGCTAAACCGGTATATTATACTCGAACTCCAGTATACATTATACTAGAGTATTTTTTTGAATTTTGAACAGTATTTTGTTTAGATTTATTTTACATGAAAATTGACTAAATTTTGATTAGTTTTAAAAGTGGACTATTATTGAATAACCTGGTAAATCGGGCTATTTCTTAATGGAAATTTTACACCCTATAGAAAACCTTATTACCCTATTTATCAATAATAAATACCATTTAAAAATATTACATCATATAGATACCTTTTATCCTAAATAGCAAATTAATTATTTATGGTTATATCCTAAATTTAAGGCACCATATATGCCAAAAAAGATTTTTCTCTCTCCTTTTTTTTAATTTCTCTCACATACTTACCGTAAAACTTCCCCCAAATACTTTCTCTCTCTTTTTCACATACACTTTCCTCCACCACCACGTCTTCTACTTTGGAATAATTTGTGCATCAACTGTATTTTATCAGAAAACGATTCTCCACTGTATTTATCTGATTAACCTCCATTGTCTGACAAAATTTTCAACAGAAATCAAGTCCAATCCCATCGCCTGGGAGAAGAGTGATGTTGTAGCTTTTGGGGGTGAGGCCACGAAACAGTGAATAGTACCCCATTTAGGTGCGTGTTTGGGCAACGTTTTTGAATGAAATTGAATTGGTTGAGAGGTGTTGCAATGAATTGTAACAAAGCCGCCATTGTTGAGACTCTGAAGCAGAAAGCTTTCGAAGTGAGGATTTTGGGTGGAAGTCGAATCGGTCTAATTATTTAGAGAAGTATTTTATTTATATTCAGTTGAATGTTAACAAAGCCACCATTGTTGAGACTCTAAAGCAGAAAGCAGCTTGTATTCAGCTGTATTCATCCGTATTCAAACGTATTTTTTCTTCATTCTCTTGTATTCAACTCTATTCATAAGTTTTTAAAGAGTTTTCTTGCATTAGTTGTATTCTACTGAATTTTTTTCATATTACTTGTATTTAACTATTTTACGGTATTTACCTTTAATAGTATTTGAATACAGTAAAATACATATCCAAATTAGCTGGGATTCCTGTTTTACTGCCTACTTTTTTGGTTGTATTATTAAATACATCTACTTAAATACAGAAAATACAGTCTACATTTTGTAAAAGATATCTAGAACACGTAATATAGCAAAAGGTATCTATAAATTGTTAATTAACACTAAAAGATTGTTCTTTCCGAAAAATTCTCTTTTTTAATTTCTCCCATAATTACAGGTTTACAGAGAAAATTTACTAGGCTCAATACTTTTTTATACTATCTCTTTGACATGCATTTAGCGGCCTTTACTAAATTAACCGCGATGAAGTTTCTAACCAGAAAAAAGGGCAGCAATCTACAACTGAATCAGATATATTTTGTTGTTCTGCAAACTTGTAATTGAAAGACCAGAATCACTGTAGTTGATGTCATTATTAACAAGCACAAGTTTTTGTATCACGTGCACAGTAAGAAAAAGGGTAAATTTTTCTATAGCATTTACAATTATGAGAATCGAACAAATTGGTGTATCCAGAAGACAATATTCTCACTCCTAAATAGAAAAAGAAGGATTAAATAAACGAAGCAAAAGAAAAGAAAAGACACCTGTTTACAGTTTATCTAAGAATCCAAGTTACGAGTCCTTGACAACCGATACTCTATCTTTGCCACATGCAAGGCAAGAAACTGAGGTGTGTGGCCTTCTTGAATCAGGTATGTAATCAACAAGGGCCACAAATATATATCTTGTGAAGGCCATGAAGATTACCATTTGACATTGCTCTCCTTTCAGAGTCAACTTCACTCTTATGTATCCACTTGACCAGCAGTGCCTCTGTGTGTGAAACATTTGGGACCTGTTAAATCTCACCCCATAAATCGATCGTCTCCTACGGACTGGCCATCTGATAAAGAATTCTGTACAATACCTCTGCATTGATTATTTGGGAGTAATACGCATCACACGTCAGTACAAGCTCTAATGATGTTTCTTTTGGACAGCTTCAAAGGGCTGATTCAATGTGAAGTGCACTCAGACAAGAAAGCAGCGAAGGATATACTTCAAACAGAGGTTCCTGTTACAATTTCTGATGAGGGCGGAGGAGTGGATTCCTCGGCAAGAGCTTGAAGCATGGTTCTAACGTCTGTTGTGTCATCAAGATAATATTTGGCTTTACTTGGCTTCTGTCCCACTGTGCAGGCATACACTTCTGTGCTTGAAGAAAGTATACCGCTATTCATTGCATTTCCAATAATCTCAAACATGTCCTCATCAGACCTATCATCACCTACGCACATCACGAAATCAGCCTGCCGGCCACTCTCAGCCATTGATGCGAAAATTTTCTCTGCAACTAGACCTTTACTGACTCCCTGGAATGTTGCAAAAATTGAGGTTTAGATAAAGCTACAGACAGCAGCAGAGGTTAGCTACAATGAGCATGGATGTAATTAAACAGGTAGAATAGCAAATTATACGGGATATCCTTCTCAACAATATATACTGAAAAGTACATGGATTAGGAATGTTGTCATCTCTATTTTTGTCATTAAGAAAATGAGAAGGTAATGTATTCCCCTACCTATGTGTGTGTGTATATATATATATATATATATATTCCCCTACCTATTTCACGCTGGAAATACTTCCTAGATTTAATTGAGGCAGATTTCTAAAGATAAAATGTTATTTCCTGCAATTGTTTGTAATAATCCATCAGAAATTATGAATCAAACCAACTTCAAGAGCAACAACAAAAAACCCAGTCGAGTCCCACAAGGGGGCTAGGGCGGATAGTGTGTACGCAACCCTTACCCCTACCCTGGGGAGGCAGAGAAGCTGCCACGGTCAAGAAGGATACCAACTTCAAGAACGACTGCGGAAATTCAAAAACCTCAAACAAATTGCTTCATTTGAATTGGTAATTCTCATAGCTGGGGAACAAGATGAAAAACAGAACCAAAAAGAGCAACGACATGTCAACTTTCTTCTGCTCTAAACCACCTTACAAGTAAATAGGGTACTTTAAGATGCACCAACCAAGTGATTATCGTCTTATAGTTAAAACTAACAATTACTCTCTCTTGGTTGAGAGTCATCATTCTTGGTTAGAGAAAGTATCAAGAACCTCTTAGAATAAACAAACTGATACAAATGACAAGTTTCCCGGATGACGGTAGAAGCTATTTCCTCCTATTATTAATGCCTGGAGGCATAAGCTTGCTGAAAAGGGGAAAAGTAAAAGATACTTGTATCTTGTTATTAATTTATGCTTTAGATTAATCGCAGTATGCTTTCCTCTTTTATGACAGCATGCACGATAATTAATATGATAAAACAAAAGAAAGGCTACAATTAAAATTCATTGTTATCTTACCTGATAAAGAAAAGTAATTTAAGATTTATTTGGAAGCTCTTTATTTAGACTCCAATAGGAGAGCCCTTCAGTCACGACACAGGATGCAATTAATAAAATATGACGAAGTAAAAGTTCAAAGCACCTTTGCTAGGAAAGCTTTATAGTTTAAACATTACCTGAAAACGGGAAATTTTCAACAGTCACCCCTAACAACTTCCATGAAATATGATAGATTAACAAATTTTGAGAATATTTGAATGAAGCAGCTTTTAATGTCCACATCCTTCTAAAAAAGATGTCCACATACATCTAGAATCAGCAAAGACACTTAATAAACACTCTGACCATGCCCCCCATCCCAGCCTTTTTTTAAAAGAAAATATTGCTACTCAGCATATAGCATACCGTAAAAAACATAAACTACAAAGCATGTCTAGATGGATAACTAACTAAGTATATGTTTTGGAATTTAACGCAGATCCAACGGATGAACGGAGTAACTGGTGATATAGTAAAATGTTCATTTGGAAAAACTAGTGACAAATGAAAAGATTAAGAGATGGCACACCTGAGGCTTAACTTCAACAATGAATTGTCCACTCTTCACAGCAACAGGCTCATTTGCAAGCACACTTTCAAGATGGTCTAACATCTCTTTTGCTTGGCAAGACCCAAAACCAAGATCTGCATCCCGATGATGCCAAACCAGAGCACTCTCCTTTGTTTCAATGTAAGAGCCATCTGTAGCTTCTGTATACTGCTTCATAACAGGTTCAGCAATCTCCATCCACTGGAAATCACTGTTCTGCCCACAGACGTCCCATTCTTTATCTGCAGACCACCTGGCGGATAAAGACAATAAGTACATACCGACACGCGGGATATGACAAATAGACACAAAATGAGAATAAACTTGTTCGAAGAATACCTTAAGAAGTATCCATGCTCCGCAGCAATACCGAGTTTCTCACACGGAGAAAACCACTGGCCTAAACTATCCCTTCCTCGTCCGCTCACGAGAAACACAGTATTTCTTTCATCACCACAAAGTGTATTAATGATTGAAATAACTTCAGGACTAGGGACCTTATTGATGGCTGTTTGAGGCATTAGAGTGCCATCATAATCCAACAATATTGCTCTATTTTTGGCTTTTGAGTAAGAAGAAACAATATTATCCATGGACAGCTTCCTGAAATTGGGATCGAGTGCAACAACTCTAAAACCAAAGCTCAGACCAATACCCCAGCAACGTCGCCTAAAATGGTCTTTGCAAGTTCTCTCCAGATCCTGGAAAAAGCTTCTTGACCAATAGGCTACATCGTGTGTGCTTACATATTTATAATGCTTTTCATGGCGCAACACCTTCTCAGCATCAGCCATTGAAATTGCTTCATTTAATGCTTCTGCAGTTGCTTCCACATTCCACGGGTTAACACGTATAGCACCACTTAGTGAAGGAGAACATCCAATGAACTCAGACACTACCAACATGCTCTTTTTCTGACCATTTGACTCTGCAGTGCAGTCTGAACCAGGGATACCCTGCCTGCTCACAATGTATTCATATGGAGTAAGGTTCATGCCATCTCTTACTGCTGTAACAACTACACACTCAGCTACAGTGTAATAGGCGGTCCGTTCACTAAGAGAAACTGGGCGATCAATGAACACGATGGGTTCATAACCAGGCTGTCTAAACTTGTCATTGATTCTTTTGATACTTGTTTGTATTTCTTCTTGTATTTCCTCAAGGTCTTTTCCTTTTCCTCGAGCCGGATTAGCAATCTGTACCAGCACTGCCCTTCCCTGCCACTTCGGATGCTGTTTTAACATTTCTTCCAATGCAAGAAGTTTCAAATTGACACCTTTGAAAATGTCCATATCATCAACACCAAGTAAAACAGTTTTACCTTCAAACTGCTGCTTAAGCTCTCCAACTCTCCACTCTCTATCTGCTAGTTGAAGCACGGTCTCAATCTGCCCCATGTGAATCCCAACTGGCATAATCTTGATCCCCACAGTCCGTCCGTAGTATTCAAGCCCGATGTAACCCCTCTTTGACTGATACTCTAATCCCAACATGCGACTACAACAGGACAGGAAATGCCGCGCATAATCGAATGTATGGAAACCAATCAGGTCGGCATTCAATAGAGCCTTGAGAATTTCTTCTCTTACCGGAAGAGTCCTATATATCTCTGATGAAGGAAAAGGGCTATGCAGGAAAAAACCCATTCGCAACCTATTGAAACGCCTACGCAAGAATGTAGGTAAAACCATCAAATGATAATCATGGATCCAGACAAAATCATCATCGGGATTTATCACCTCAATCACCTTCTGGGAAAATATCTTGTTTGCTGCAACATATGCCTCCCACCATGACCGATCAAATCGACTGCCATGACTTGCAGAGTATGGAAGCATATAATGGAAAAGTGGCCATAAATGCTGTTTGCAAAAACCATGATAATATTTAGATAAAATGTCAGGTGGGAGAAAAGCCGGAACACATTTAAACCTTTCCAACAGCAACTGCGAAACATCGTCCTGTTCGCTTGAATCGACCTCAACCCTTAAACAACCAACATAGAGAACTTCCATGTCATCTGGCAAACCATCTTTTATGTGCAACAACAATGAATCATCATCCCAACTAAAACTCCATCCTTTATTATCTGGCCTACGCTTAGCTTTTACAGGGAGCTGATTAGCCACTATAATTATTCGATCTACAATAATAGATGATGGAACATCTGATGTAACACTGTTAGCTTGATCATCATCAAGCTCAGAAATAACTCCAGCAACTGTCATAACCCGTGGCAGCCGCCTTTTCTCGCGGCCCATCACTGGGAAATTCCCAGATGCTAGATCTAGCAAGTTGGTATACGATTTGGACAACATCTTCACAGCCCTTTATTTGCAGAAACTCCTCTACTAAATCGTCAAATCCACAACACAGAACAAACAGAACCTTATTTTTTCTGTTCCAAAAAATCAAAACCACACACATCAAAACAACTTCCTCAGTATGAATCACACCCAGGTAAAATTCATGAGGATCTGAAAAATAGATTTCATCGAAGAATCAAAATAAACTCATTAAACTGAAGAGAAAAAAAAAGAAAAAAAAACAGTTGAAGCAAAAACATCAAACTGGAATAGGATCCAAGCATTAAAACAGAAACACATATGCTAAATATAGAGGGAAAAAAAACTCAAGTTTTAAACGAAACAGGATCAAATCCAACTAGTACCTAATAATCACCATACATGCATGTGGTGTTTAACAACTCCATTAGCAATATTCACAGTTGAAAAAACAATTTTTTTTCTGTTCACATAATTAGTACACACACATAACAATAACAATATTAATTTTACTAGATGTTCAAAAATGAATATAAGCACTAACCTTTGTCAATACTGATCGAAAATATTCATGTACTATAACAAAGCTCTTTGTTGGTCAAAATAGCAAAAACTCTCTGCTGTCAGTCAGAAAGAAATCTAGGGTTTAGTCTCTCTCTATCTATTCACACTTCATTGATCTTTCTTTCTATCAATGTCCATTTCAATTACTTTTCATTAAACTATAAACCAAAAATTAAAAACATTTTTATATGGCAAAAATTAAAAAGAGGATAAGGTCGGCCAGCAAACGCGTACTTATGCCAACTGGCTTTTTTCTTTTCTTTTTTCTTCTTTGCCAGAACAAATGGCAGGCTAATTGTCTTTCTTGTCACGCGCTATTACAATGGACTTGTGAACCAAAAAAAAATATAAGGCCACGTAAGATGAGGATTAGCTACTTTACACGTGGCTTTCAAAGGACGAATACAGCTGATAATTACTGTGGGTATGCGAAGCTTAGGAATATAATTTTTTAAGATTAAAGTGGGGACAGGATCTTATCCCACGTGGCATATCCAGGGTGTAGTTGGCGGATAAGGCGTGAGAAATGAAACGGCTGATGACCTGGCAAATGAGCTGCGTCATCCGTGACGCCATCATGTCTACTTGGCGACACGTGGGCTGGAAATTTCTCGTGTCCTTGTATTTGGAGATAGGTAAGGATTAGAGATTTGGGTTTGGGAGGGGGGGGGAGGGGGCGCGTAGGGATAAGGTTTCTGGTCAGGGAGTTTGGTGGGATGGTGGGCGTATTAATGCCACAATACCTGGTTTGTGGTCGTCAAAGTTCTATTTTGCCCTTTCCCGTTTTCTCTATCACTACTTATGGGTGTTTACTGTATTTACTGTATAATATAGAAAACTAAATCAAATCAGTTTTAAGAAAACATATTATGTTGATTTCTATAAATTAAAATAGTTAGCTTTATTTGATAAAGTTTATGATTTTATTGCAATTCATTCTTTTCTTTTCCTTTATTAAGGTATTTTTTTGCTTGAATTTATTCCACCGGAAATTACCGATTACTACTACAGGATCTTAGTACTATGACTTGTAACGACAAATGATTATTTTCTTTCATATAAAAGGAAATTTAGAGCTTGTCTGTCACGTTTCTGGGAGGTCAAACGTATAAAAATACTTTTTGAAAATTTTGAATTGTTTGGTCAATACGAAGAAGTAATTTTGGTCGGCAAAAACAGTTTTTCTGCTTTTGAAAGGAATCAGAAAATTCTAACTTCTTTCGAGACCAAAAGCAGAAGTAGAAAAATAATTTATTCAAAATAAAACTATCCTCACCATAAATTTATTATTTCTAAAGTATCCCTTGCTAATTTATATTTTTTCTTTTTATTTTTGTTTCCAGTTTTTACCTTTCCATTAAAATTATATATATATATATATCAGGCCCGTATTTTGGTTCTGGCTCCCGGTACAAGTCTTATATGTGATTTAAGATATTTATGTGAAATTTGGTTTAAGTCGGACATCATTTGGCGTGTTTCGGACTATAAGTTCTAAATCTGAAATTTAATGAAGTTTGAGGAAAAACTAGTGATTTTAAGGTTTATTCATTGATTTCGATGTTATTTTGGCGATTTGATCACACGGTTAAGTTCGTAGGATGTTGTTGAGTTAGTGTATGTGTTTGGTTAGGATCCCCGAGGGCTCGGGAGTATTTCAGAGTTGTTCTGGGGTTGTTTTGAACTTAGAAAAATTGCAGAAAATAAGCTTTAGCTGTTATAGAAAAGTCTTCTTCGCGTTCACGTTGAGCTTCTCGCGTTCACATAGATCTGAGTCCTCCCTCATTCGTGTTCGCGTCACTACCTTTATGATCGTGTAGGGTAATTTTCCTCTGAAGGTTTAGCCTTGTTTTTCCCTTCATGTTCACGATCAGTTTCCCGCGTTCGCATAGCTGTGAGACCCCCTTCATCGCGTTCGCATGACTCACCACGCGTTCGCGTATACCAAGCCTCGGACCCCAGCCTTTTACTCTACGCATTCGCACCTCTATGCTCTCGAACACGGTGACCCGTTAAGCCTACCTTTCGCAAACGCTACTCGCCTATCACGAATGCGAAGAACAAATTAACCCAATTATTTAAAATACCCAAAAACAGAACAGTGATGGGAAACTCTCACCACACGAACCCCTTCTACTCCAAAGCTTCCAGGTTATTTTTAGAGCATCTTTTCACCAAAGCTTCTTGGGTAAGTATTGTTTAACTTGTTTTCTTCATTGTCCATCAACATTTATCAAATTTATAAGCTCAAATCATGTGATTTAGGGTAGAAATGGGGGGAAATGTGTAGAGTTAGGTTTTTTTATATTTTCTTGTTTTAGACCTTATTTTGGGGTCGAATTTGAAAATAAATTATATAATCGGGCTCGTGGGTAAATGGAGAATTTAATTTTTATCTGAACCTCGTATTTCGACTAAGCGGGCTTAGGGTCGATTTTTTGAATTTTGGGAGAAAGCTTGAAAATCTATATTTAGACATTGGGTTTGATTTGTTTAACATATAGTGACAATATAAAGTCTTTATTGTATATATTTGATTGAGTTGGAGCCGAGTTCGAGAGGGAAAGCGGTTATTGTGGATTGATTCGGTCATGGAAGTTGAGGTAAGTATTTGGTTTAACACTAGCTTGAGGGAATATGAGTTGAGTATTATTTTGCTACTTGCTAATTGATCGAGTATGATGTATAGACATGGTGCCGAGTATCTATACATTGGTGTCTTGCATGATCGTAAGTCTTAATTTTGTAAATTGTGTACCGTTGGTTGATCCTATGAAAGTTTCGATTGAATATGGATATATGTTGTGCCAAGAAAAAGTTGAATGGGATTGGTTACAGTTTACCCTCCCTTGTCGGGATATTTGATTTGATATTTTTGTTTCTTTGTCGGGAAAACATTATATTATCTTGTTCCCTTACCAGGATTTTCTTTGTGATACTGTGTTGGATCAAAATGGGAGCGAATGGTACGTCTACCACACATGATATATTGAAATGGGAGCGAGTGGTACGCCTACCACACATGATATATTAAAATGAAAGTGAGTGGTATACATGCCACACATGATATATTGAAATGGGAGCGAGTGGGATGCCTACCACACATGATATATTGAAATGAGAGCGAGTGGTACGCCTACCACGAGTGATATTAAAATGGGAGTGGGTGGTATGCCTACCATGAGATATTGAGAAATGGGATCACATTGTACGCCTGCAACAAGATGAGTGGAATATAAAAGTTCCCTTGTCTTTTCATTATTGCTAGAAGTTAAACTGTAGATGTACGTACCATTATTCCTGATATTTGTTTTAATCTGTTACCTCTGAAGCATGCTCCCCTCCCTGTTTAGATTGTTACATTCTTGCTATTTTATGTTGTACTCGTATATATATATATATATATATATATATATATATATATATATATATATATATATATATGTACACGTAACTCCTGTCTAGCCTTGTCACTACTTCGCCGGGGTTAGGCCAGGCACTTACGAGCACATGGGGTCGGTTGTCTTGATGCTACACTTCTGTGCTTTTCGCACAGATCACAGCGTTGGAGCAACTTTCGGATAGCAGCAGCAGTATGATATTTCTGGGAGTTGCAGGCATCCGCATGCCCGACGTGTCTCTCTTATTCTCTCTTTTAGACTGTTGCCTCCTTGTATTCGATACAAATAGATTTATGTTTCTTTCAGACTTTGTATTTAGTACTTCTTAGATGTACGTGAGTATGTGACTGTATTTCTTGGGTTGAGATATATCGAAATTCAGTATCTTGTTTAGCTATTTAAATTTAAGACTTTCGCTTATTGCTGTTGATTTTTTATTGTTTAAATATTATTATCAAATGATGGTTAAAGGGCTTGTTTATTAAAGGAAAAATAACTAAATTTGGATTGGCTAGCTTCTACGAGTAGGCGCTATCATGACTCTCGAGGGTGGAAAATCCGGGTTGTGACATCACTGCAGAGATTGATGAAGGATATGAGCCTTCTCATATTTCTTTAGAAATGCAAGACAAGTCTTCTGCTAATATGGAGGCGTTGTGTGATAGAAATAGAGATGAAATTGTTGAAAACTATTATCATGTATGAATGACTTTACTTATTATTTCATCATGTATTATCAATATATAGTAATTTGTGGAAAGACTTTTAATTTATACAGAATGATATTATTTTAATTATTCAAATCCTCATAGAATAATAAGTAATTATACTATAATATCATATGATTTGGTATAGCTATATATAAAATTTATTTAAATCTTTAATATATTTGGTTACTTTATATTTTATATTTTAACCAAATAAAAAAAAATACAAGTCTCTTACTATAAATATTTAAGTTTATTGTTTTATTTAAAAGAATTATAAGACCTTAACACTGTCATTTTTGATAATTTAACACTTAAAAGTACTTTCTAGAAATATTGGCTAAACACAATTTATTTACCAAATATTATAAACTGTATTTCTTAAATGAATTGCCAAACACAAATAATTCTTTTTCAAAAGTACTTTAAAAAAAGTACTTCTTAAAATAAGTAAATTTTGACAGCTTGGCCAAATGGGCTCTTAAAATGTATATGTTACTTCTTCTTTTTTTGGTTCTCTCACGATGTTTAATACTTTTATATTTGTATTGGGACCTTAAGTAGTCTGAATTTGTGATTCAAATCCCATATTTTTAGTTAAGGTGAATTTTTTTATTTTCTTTTTGAGAAATGAAACAACGAGCGTCCCTTCTAATAACTTGTTTGGATGGTAGTTACCCATTACATTGTATTGTATTGTTATTTTAAATACGATATTTATTTTGATTGTTACTTAAATTTTATTATGTTGCCTCGTTAATTTCGTCGTTATGTATCGATGAAATGTGCCACCTTATGTAACGACCGATTTCGTGTGGTCGCATCGTTACCTTATTTTTTTTCTCAATCTCACCCTTCATTATTATTAATAATTTTATTTTATCATTTACTCTACCTTTTTTGCCTTGGTAATGGATGCTTTAACACGTCATATTCAAGGGGATGTGCCTTGGTGTATGCTATTTGCTTATGACATAGTCCTGGTAGACGAGACGAAGGTCGGTGTTAACGAGAGGCTAGAGGCATGGAGACAGACTCTCGAGTCTAAGGGTTTCAAACTAAGCATATCTAAGATAGAATATCTGGAGTGCAAGTTTAACGTTCAGCCGTGCGAAGTGGGATGGAACGTGAAGATTGGATCTCAGGCCATAGCCAAGAGGGATAGTTTCAGATATCTTGGATCGGTGATTCAGGGGGACGGAGAGATAGACGGGGATGTCACTCACCGTATAGGGGCGGGATGGTCAAAGTGGAGACTTGCATCAGGAGTCTTATGTGACAAGAAAGTGCCACAAAACTCAAGGGGAAGTTTTATAGAGCTGTGGTTAGACCTGCCATGCTGTATGGGACGAAGTGTTGGCCGGTGAAGAAATCTCATGTTCAGGGGATGAAGGTTGCGGAGATGAGGATGCTCAAGTGGATGTGCGGGCTCACCAGGTTAGATAAGATTAGGAACGAAGATATTCGGGAGAAGGTGGAGGTGGCCCCAGTGGACGAAAAGATGCGAGAGGCGAGGCT